>VZRZ01007475.1:790-22476 GCA_013398175.1 Climacteris rufus | reverse complement strand
CAGCTCAAACTCCTCCTTCCCATAGTTTTTGTTTGTTTTCTTTAGAAACAGTGTGTGCTCCGGCTTTTTGTAACTTTGCACAACCAAGAAGAGTTTAGCATAATCTATTTCTATGAAACAGTGATCTTTTCTCAGATAAGATATTAAACTCAATATTAACCGTTCATCCATGCTTCCAAACTTTGGCCATGCCTGCTGGTTGTTTAATTCATAAACTGGCCAGATTAATGTAGAGAAGCAAATTAATTCTGTCTTTGTAAGGAGGCTATTCCTGCCAGTCAATTCTCCCCGGTTATTCAAAAGGTGTTGCAAAGGTGTATTTTCCCCTATGTCAGAGGCTCCTCTAGAATGTTTACAACCCATTGGCTATTCTTATAAGCAAAAATTCACAGAAACAAAGCAAAGCAACCTAAGTACACTAATAAGTTTGGAAAGAATACCAGTAGAGGCAGGATTCAAACTCTCAACCTTAGTGTAATGCTCCAAGCCTCTCAGCCACGGTGCCACCTGGCTGGCCCAGTGCCAAAAGGCGTGGCTGCTAAGATAGCAGCAAATTAACGGAGGGAAGTGAAATACCTGGAGCTCTGTGAGTTCCCTCTCAAGCTCTCACGAGCCAGTAGCAAACGAAAGAAAGGTCCAAATGAACCCCCTTTGGACTCCCTGAGTCCCACACAAACCACAAGAGATCTCTTAACACGATACAAATAAATACCAACTCTATCCACTACTCAAGTGCCTCCTGCTGAATCTGGAGAGTGTCTGGGCTCTTGGGGCTCCTTTGCCTCTTGGACTGCAGCCACTACTTCCCGGGGTGCCGGCAGTGGGGGGACAGGGCTGGATGTTCCGACTCCCAGAGGATTGTTCAAAAGCCCCCTCTGTCCCATCTGGGGTGCCAAAAACTAATGCCTAAAAAGGCTAGCCCAAAAACTGAGGCCAGGCAGAAGTAAGGGGATTAAAGGTGAGTATTTATTTGAAGCGCCTTCAAAGGTACATTTAGGGCAGACAAAGCCNCCCAGCCCCCCCCCCCTTTTAGAGGCTTGGGTCTGGGCAGCCTGAATGTCCTTGAAGGGTAAGTACAGAGTGGAGCTGTTATGTCTATAGAGAACAGCAACTAATGAGCTATAAAGCATACACGCCAGACAATGCAGAATTTGAAAAATATAAGGGTTAAAACCTAAAGCAACATTCTAAGCACTGAATTATTTTTGGTTGATTTCATAAAAACAATAATGAACTACAATACAAATGGAGGGATTGAACCAGATTGAGAGTTTTTTTCACTGACAACAAGAACAGAATTAAATATACTTGATGTTTATCTTCAATTTATTTGCATTTGAACTAAATTGATAAAATGCCTAATGATGAATACTGATGGAGTACTCAGGCAAGAAATGTTAAATGAATTTCTCTGAGAGAGAAGTTTGAACATTCTCTTCTATTGTGAGCATCAGATGGTTGAGTATTCTCATACTGTATTTTAATCTCTTGTATTGAAATTCTATTCAAACATAGAATTTAAACATTGTCTGAAATAGGAATTTGAACCCAAAAGACTGTTACTTCTTCATTTCTGGGTGGGTATTCCACCAAGTAAGTTTTTTTACGTATCTTTCAATATATTCTTGGATGCTGTAATAAAAAATATTTCAAAGGGGAAGAAGTGAAAAAGTAGTAGATGAATATTTAAATAACTTGATCAGGTACTTGGAAAAAATCTCTAAGAGGAGTCTCACAATCATTACCTGACTCTGAGTTTATTCTGTGTCTTTAGATATCCTGCTAATTGCCATGAGCCAGATCCATGGTGAGAGAATTTCTTACTGAAATCATCACAGTGCCTTTAGAGGCTGAAAAATGAAGTCTTACTTACCCTGGTAGTATTTACCTGGAAAGCTAGCACCTCTTTTTACCCTTTGCGATAAGGTTGTGGTAGAATAGAGCAGTGTTACCCCACAAATATATCTAAGCAAAGTTAAACTGGATTAACTTTAACTGAAAGATGCATTTTCTTTTTTGTTTATTTTGGTTTGTTTTGGTGGTTTTTTCCCCCTTCATTCTCTGGAGCATATGATCATAGGAATATTCAGTCATTAACTAATATGCAGACCTTTGTGAAATAAATGCTCTTGGAATTCTACAGTAGTAAACAACTCAATCAAAGCAGGCTATCAGTTTCATATTTACTCCTCATTTATAGCTCTATTATTCTGTTTGTACTGTTGATTGGGGAAAACTGATTTTTATATAATAATTAACCTAAATACATATCTCATTTATCACCCAATAAATGAAGGTATGATAAGCTGAAATAAAGATAAGCGACTTTTAAAATTTTATTCAGCTATGTCAAAGTACAAATATGAAAGTGCAAGTAAAAAGTTTTATTCTGTAAAATCAGCTGAGGCCAAAGTCCCCTCTGGTATTTCTGATGACTGTCTAGTAGTGGGGATGGCTAGAGCCCTAGACTAATACAGGAAGGTGGCTAATTTTTTGATTTTTTTTTTTTTGTATTTTCTGAACTTTGCTTTTCTGAAGAGAAGCTAGATTTAGAAGTCCCTCATTCACCTACATAGTATTAGGCACTGCATTTAGAGGGCTAAAAATTATAGAAGAGGAAATCCAAGTAACATATCTTTGAATCTCTGCATATTCCACTGTATGTAACAGTTTAGAAAATTCTTTCTCTCTCTCTCTGAAGCACCTGAAAAGAAAAGTTTAGGGGGAATTATTAAGAATAAGCAAATTCAGCCTAAGCATTCAAAAGATCCACAGGGTTAGGGTCAGAACACAATACTTTACAAGACATTTGAATTTTTATGAACGTGCGAACTACTGAGCAGAGCAGCTGGAAACAGAATTTGAAATTTTTTCAGGGGAGATAAAGATGGAAACTAATGGCCATGGATTGAGGAGATCATTAACATTTTATTGTTTAGTTTGTGATTTGCTGCTTTTTTGGGTGTGGGATTCAGGGAAAGCTGTGCAGAACAGGCAATAATTTTAAGTTCTCTTCACAGAGCCTGGTGATTGTCTGATGTATGAATTATAGACCTGCTTGATTAGCCACTTATCTCTGCAGGATAATTCTGTTGTCTGCAAATGCAGGTGACAGCAGAGCAATAAAGGATTCTCACTTATTATTTTAGGAATCTTCAAGCAGAATTGTTCTGTGATGACACTGCAGGTATTTGAAATAGGTCTTCCACATTCAGTAATGCAGCAGTATCCTGAATTTTTAAAATTATTTGATGATAGTTTTATATCTAGGAGATGGAGAAGCAATGAGATCCAGGTATTTAAAGAGAAGGTGATCAACGGAAAGCTTTACCTATGCCACAAACTCTGAGGACTGAACACATGCATCTTGGTATAAAAGTCTGAAGATTGTGTAAAAATGTAGTCTTTTTTTTGTTTATGGACCAGTATTTCAAAGAGTGTTGTTACTAGCTTTGCGTTATCTTGTCTAAATGAAAAACTATTGCAATAGAATATGCTGAGTTTATAAGTAGTCTTCCCCCAGTAAAGTGGATGGTCTTGTAGTGGAACCATTTGAAAAGGTGCCTTTTTTTTTTTCCCCACTCTTCTTACGGACTCTGTAGAAGAATCCACAGGTTTTGTTTCTGGATAGAACACCTCAGCTTTTAAAGGAATAGCAGTTTTTCCTCACATTCTCTTCCACATGTCCTCTCTATTTTTCCAATCAGGTTTGTAAAAAAATTTTGTATTGTACACATGTGGACTAGTCAGATGTTGTGTTCAGTTAAATGTTAGTCACCCAGACAAGTGTCTTTAGTCCAAAGTCGGATGTATGAAATGTTCTGCCATGTTGTAAAAAGCCCTTGCTGTAAAATTATTTTTCTCACTAGAATAAGAATCAACAATGATTAGTTGTTATCTAAAAAATTTCCAGTTTATAGAGTTTTAATTGCTGAGTTTAATTAGAAAGGCCTTTCACTGTTTTATTTAAAAGGGAATGTATAGCAACACAGTGCCTATAGGGCAACACCAAAGGCCTATAGGGCAAATTACAAATTACACAATGACATCAATAGAAAATAATTATTATAACTCATTATTCTATTTACACTATTCTTCTCTTAGCTCAGTAAAGTGGAGGACAGACTGTTTTGCTACATGCAGAGCACATTCAAACACTAGGCTAACTGCACCAGTCTAGCCACCCCTGACAAATATCAGCTTATTGTAGTCTGCCAATGCTTACACTGTATGTTGAAAAATCCATTGTGAGTGCTTCAGCATCTACTAGGAAAGAGTTGGTTGATGTAATGGATGACATTTAAAATTTCTTCACATTTGAAAAATTTTATAGGACTAGGAATAAAGAAATGTGTTTTAGTCCTCTGCGCCTTGAAATTTTTTTGCCAGTTGGAGAGACATTTTGATTGCTGTAGCAGCGCACTTGGAAGAAGCTGCTGCTTTTGACCTTCAGGTTTTGGTGGGAAGAAAGCCAAGGCAAAGCCCTCGGCCTTCTTCCTCCAATATCTGAACCCTCTACCCGAGCTGTGGTAAAATCCCACATGTCTCTTGTATTACCTGCATCCATACTTCAGGTCCCATATATGGCTATGTCCTGGAAAGCTCTCCTCCACTGGTCACTTTGAACTACGCGGTTTCCCATTGGGTGTTTGCTGGTCCCACTTCTCTTTAAAAGAGCCCTTCAGGGCTTCCTCCTTGCTCTTTCTTCTGAGTTGCTCCAGCCATCTGGATATCTCTGGACCCTCAGAGCGCAACACTGGACTCACAATAAACAGCTGTTATCCCAGGGAAGAGCCCTCTGTCTAGCCTTTTGTTCTTGTCGGCGCTAGTACACCATGCCTGGGGAAACTCTCGTCCTAGAGGAGCCAGCAGAAACAGGTTATCTCCGGTAGCTAGAACTCTGTCCTTTGGGACAGTTGTAGAGCCATTGCAACTCACCCCGGCAGGGGTTCCGCTCGCATAAAGGTGCTGTCGCTACCTCGAGAGCATCCGGCACAAGCACTTTTAATTTGCAGGCTAAAGCTTTAGTGATCTTAATCGGTTTTGCTGGACTGACTCAACATGATTGATTCTCCTGAAACAAGTAGGTAAATCCATGACATTACTAAGAACTGCCAATAAGAAGCATGAGTAAACAATGAGCATACACCAAGGTGAACCTGAAGAGCAGGCAAGGAAAGAACTCACATTTGCAATATGTAGGTAGATACCTAAAATTATTAATTAAAGGTATTTTCCTATTATTAGTTTTGTAATTATTGCTTTTGCAATAATCATTCTTAGTAATATGGCTGTTTAGAGCTGCGTTTGATTGATTTTGCTCTTGGCTCTAAAGACACAAAGTAACTGTCTTGACAGATTACATTCTGGAAAAGACTTTTTGTGACTTGGGTGTTTGTAGGATGAATTGAAAGATTCTCAAGACTGAGAAAATATTTCTTAAGACACTTAGAAGCATTAAAGGTCAATTACATATTTTAATGTAACTCCTGTAAAAAAGGATATTTAGTTATAAGATTCCCCTTGCAATACTGAAACCTAAATATCATTTATGGAGAATAAAGAAACCGGTAGACAGTTAGACTAGTTTCTTATTATTTCTCCCATAAAGTAAAACCCAGACATGGCAAAACTATTAAAAAATGGTTATTTTTGCCCACAGAAAGAAATTACTCTGCTTCTTAAAGTGCAGCTGTAGAGATCATTGGTTGAATGTGTCTCTTGAAAACTGCACACTTATTGATAATAGCTAAAATAGAGAAATAGGGGCGTGTTTTATTAAAGACTTTGAAATAAAATGTGCTTATTCTTGAAAATAACTAGCTAATTAAGAAAGAAAAATAGACATACTTTTCAAGCCCATTCCTATATCTTGTTGAAATCCTGAATTCAACAGGAAGTAGACAGACAGTCTGATATATATGTTTGTAAGCTATGACTATTTTAGGTCCTCAACTTGTTAAAACCTCAGTAGGACCATCTGGATTTGACTTTGTCAGTCAAGGGTGAACAAAGAAGGGAGAGAGGGACCTAAAGTGTAACTAAAGAAGAGTTTCAACTACCTGAGTTGAAATCAGTGTTCTTAAACCTTGATGCATCCAAATACTGAAGATCCCCAAGCTTACAAATTGTGTGGACAAAAGTGTGTTTGACTTGGTAGGACTGAATCACTCCTTGTCCATCTGCTCTGTAGCGACAGTAGAAATCTTTGGAAAAGGGACTGCAACTTCATTTGAGAAGGCCTAAGTACTTAGTATCACGTGCACACTTGCTTTTTTTTCTGGAAAAGGAAAGAGGACTGCTTTGTGTAGTGTGGCAGAACTTCTGCAGAAATTGTTGAACTCAGAATTCTTTTTGCTAAAATTGCTGGATCAATAATGAATTTGCTATTACCCAGTTAATTCTATGATTAGTCTTCTTACCAGCTTCTGTTAGAGGTTCAATAGAGTCTGTTTTCTTATAATATTGATCAATGTCTTACTTTATTTACCATTCTATTTTGGTTCTAAGTGCACAATAATATATTAAATAGGAAGGAAAATATCAATAGAACTCCCTTGAAAGAGCATTGAGGTTAGAGTGAGAGGTTTGCTGAAGTGAATGGAATGATTTCCTTTAGGCACTGTGTCAAGCTTCAGGAGACAAATAATCAGTTTCTCAAGGTGATTAGAAAGCAAAATACAGAGCCTGAGTCCAGGATGGTAGTGAGTCAAAATGTTTCTTGTTTTGTTAACCAGTTTCCAACTGATCATTCTGCAGAAGTATAGTTTTGGTAATACCAGCAGATGCAGCTTGATTAGTTGATCCTCGGCATTCTGCATTTCATATATAGTCACATATGAAGTTGGATTCAATAGCATATTTTACAATATCTCTGTTATTAAAATGTGTCAGGATAAGGTTTTGACAAAGATTTTTATTTAATGACTTGGGTATTTTACTATTCACTATTTGGACGGAAACCCCCCCAGTCAAACACTCTCTAGTGCTTCACTTTCTCTTGGCTTCTTCTGTGCTTTCCCTAAAAAGCAGAAGAAAAGTCTGTTCTAAATTTCCTGTTTGCCTCCCTATCTAAATTTAATCTGTGATGGTATGTTCTGTCCCAAGTAATGATCATTACTTCTCTCACTTATCTCCTTAGCTGCTCCCTTTGATTTGGTTCTTTACAACATAAGATTACATTTATAAACAAGAAGTTAAAAATCCATCCCCATCTAGGTGAAAAGAGTAACGTTTATGAAGAATGCGCATAAATTATAAGTAAGATTAAATGGTTGTTCCTCCAGTGATAGTTCTCCTTGGCCATTCCTCCAAGAAAGAAAAATGGCTTTTGTTATTTTCTTGGTTTTAAGTTCAGACAGACAGCCCAACAGAAAGATCTAAACTGGGATTCTTTCTACAACTGGAAATTTTCTTCTTAGTTATAAGAAGTCTTTTGAGTTGGGTGTAACTAATAAGAAAATAATCTGTTGTATTATACATACAACATGTTGTATTATACAACATAATACATGTTGTATTATACATATATAATGTTGTATTGCACATTATAATTCTGTCCAGACTGACTCATTTGAAAAAACATTTTGGTTTCTTTCCTAGGTAGATACAACGATTAACAATATCAGACTGAAAGAAGCTTTGGGAAAATGCAAATTGATGGAAATTTCTTTTTGGTAAAAAATTTTCTGTGAAGCTCCATTAGAAAGCTCCTATGCCACTCAATCATATTGAAACAGCACTGAAGAAAGATTAAATAAGTTGTGAGTTACTGTAAAGTTTATTATTTATAAGAAATTAATAAACAAATAAAAGAAATGCTGATTAAATACATTCTTACTGCCCATTTTATGGAGAGTCAATTCAGATATAGAAGTTTTTGACACTTTATAATTTTCTCTTGAGCCACCCATGTATGCCCACAGTGCCCATCATCAAAGCAGTTCTGAATAAGATATAAGATGACATAATAGCCAGCAAGCTAGTCTCTAAACTGTGGTTTATGGTCCTAAAATTCTAACTCAAGAAAGATTTTTTTAATCTTGTTGGATAAATAATATGAGTGTGAAATCACATCCAATAATGTGATACAAAATATTGTTATAAAACACAATTAAAAAATATTTTCACATTAGTAACCCATTCTAAGTTTGCTCAGTACCAGATACATATTTGTTTCCCTCGAAGTCCCTTTGTCTCCCCCTTTTAGTACTCTTGAAAGAGTACTAAAAACTGTTCTCAATATCTAGAATGCATACAGTTTTTTTCAAACTTAATGAAAACTTCTACTAAACATTGTATCTCATTATTTGAAATCATAATGTATTCATCACTTGGATCTTGGAAACTATGTCTGATTTTAGATGGAAAAAGATGAAAAAAGCTTGAGTCTGTAATAAGAATATCACAGTGATGGAATCTAATGATTTCTTCAGAACTTCTGTTTATGTTAGTCCCATAATCAAGTGTTTAAGTATTCTTGTCACTTCATGTTTCTATGTTATTTGTAAAAACACTCTATTTTGCAAACACAACTGTTCCTCTTAGACATCAAACCAGACATAAGAGCTGATGGTAATTAAAAAATAATTTATTCAGAACCCTTTGCCTGGTTTGTTGGCTATCAGCAACTAGTTCACTAAATCATTAGTTCTTTATTATTTTAACTAATTTGCTCATTTCTTTTGTAAATAAAAACTGGTGTCCAGACCATTTGTGTAATTAGTATTCAATATAAATAATTTTATATAACTTTAATGAGTTTTAAATTACACATTTAACTGTGATTAGGCAGTTTAACTGGGTTTTAATAATGTTAAAGGATCTTTTATTCCTGACTAGATATTTATTTATATAGTTTCCTTTATATACCAAATTTCACCTTCTGAGACTGAAATAAATTGCTTTAAAGATATCAAATATACCAAACAGACTAGAACACCTCTGCATTTTGCTTGAAATCTTGACATTGGTCACTGCTTCAGGTCTTTCAACATCTAAGCACAGAAATATTCTTCATGCCTCAGGTTTGTTCTGCTGACTTTTCTGAATTCATGAGAAGTTACTAGGGGTCTGTATTGGGACAAATATTATTTAATATCTTCATAAAGGGCATAGGTGAAGGGGTCAAGTGCACCCTCAGCAAATTTTCAGATAACACCAGGCTGAGTGGTGCAGTTGACACACCTAAAGAACATCTGCCATTGACAGGGACCTGACAAGTTCAAGAACTGGTGTCTTGGGTTACATGAAGGTGTAACCAAAGGAATGCATTCTGTCACCATCTCCATCACTTCTCGATGAAGTGTTAATGACGGGTTGTTCACAACAGCTGTTCGCTGCACTCCCCACCCTCCAGACTGCAAGCTGGGCATTAGATAAGAGGGAGGTCATGCCTCTTTGTCTTCACATCAATGACTCAGCCCTGATAACATCTTCTGAGAAGCAACAACTACTCTGTGGGAGTCCATATCCACTAATGGGCCAATCTGGAATGATTCAGAAACGACATCATCCCATTGTGATATGTCCCACTCTAAAAAGGGAGAAACTGAACATCCTACCTGCATAAAAGAAGTGGAGAAAACAACATAAGATACCAATTTCTGCTTGATCTCCCAGAGGAAAGGAACTCCACAACCACTGGACTCCCAGAGACACACTGGATTTTTCCCTCGGGATCATCACTCCAACAGCACTGTAGACACTTTTTAAATGGACTGCTATCACCACGCTGACCAACAGGGTGTCAGGTTGTGCTGTGACCTTGTCAGTTCAGTCTGGTGTTTCTGTATTACTGCATTAATTTTAATTTCTCCTATTAAATTATAGTTCTGACTTGGAATCTCTCACAACATATTTATGTGGAGTTAAGTCCTCTGCTGGTTTGTTTCCAAACTAGCACAAATGGGTCTGTGGGAATCTCATAAAATTTAACAAGACCAAGTGCAAGATGCTGCACCTGGGTCAGGACAATCTCCAGTATCAGCATAGGCTGGAGATGAACAGATTGGAGCATTCCTGCTGAGAAGGACTTGCGGATGCTGGTGGATGGAGGCTGGACATGATCCAGTAATGTCCACTTGCAGCCCAGAGGGGCAACCATGTCCTGGTCTGCATCCAAAGTAGTATGGCCAGAAGGGCAAAGGAGGGGATTCTATCTGTCTGCTCCTCTCTGGTGAGGCTCCCTTGGGGTACTATGTCCAGCCCTGAGGTTGTCAGCACAGGAAGAACATTGAATAGAAGTTTAGTCAATATAAAGTCAAAGTCACAAAAATACACTCCTTCAGCACAGTCATATATGAGTACAACCACAGTCGGTTGTTACATTCCTCTCTTATGGTAATATAAATTTGAATAATCTCAAACTGTGAACCATGAGGAAAGCATGACCATTTTTACCCTGTATGTGGTGATAATACTTAGCAGAGCCCAGTAAGGACTTTTTTTAAGGCTGTTGTCGATAAGAACCTCAGAAAGAAGCTAATGAAGTACTAGCCAGGTGAACAGACAATAAGCTGACCGGAAAAGTGATAAGTGGTCAGCACCAGAGGGTGGTGATCATCAGTAAGTTTGCTGATGAAAATGAAATGGGAGGAATGGCTCATATGCCAGGGGGTCAGGCTGTCATTCACAGGGACCTTGATGGGCTAGAGAAATGAGACATTAAATATCTTCTTCAAGAGTGGGCGGATGGTCAGCATTGTAAGGGGAATACATATTTGCCTGTGACTATACCACTCTTCTCCGAAAAAAATTATGTTCTAAGACACAACTTGTGAGTTTCTCACAATGCACTCATGCCTTTGTGTATGATGGAAATCTCATGCAGAATGACTACATTGGCACTAACTAAAACTGTTGGAAAGCTTTCTGGACATTATAAAAATTTCAAAACAGCTGTGTCCCCTCTTTTAAGTATGCCTTCACAATGGGATTGAGATTAAAAGCAAGGCAAAAAAAAAATATGCACCAACTTTGTAAAGCCACAACTTTATAAAGCTTATTCTATGCCTTGCTACTAGCTATTGCAAACACAGAATTTCACAATTATGTTTCATCAGGTGCAATCTGTTTTCCAAAACCAAACATGTAAAGTATCTATGCTACTGAGGAGAGAATATTTGTTCACAAACCAGTATTTTTTATGAATTCCTGGCAGACTACCTATCTTCTGATATTTCTTCACCTGATACTTGGTCCCACCTCAGTACTAAGATCTTTTTACTTACACTGATGATTCCACTTTGCACTGTATGGTTGTTTGTTACGGATTGTAAGAAACTGGAGACCTAAGAATGATTTTAAGAAGTCTCTCTAGTTTACTGTGTTCTGTATAACCAACATGCTTAGAAAGCAAAGGAAATTGGATTGTTTTTTCACTCTGACAACAAGTCTACATTTATAATTAACAAAACATCATTTAGCACATTTGGACTTGAAAAGATAGTCTGCAGTTTGGAAGTAGCACTTTGACGTCATTATTGATGAAGTGGAAAAAAAAATTCCTATAGCCAGAAAAAAACTGACATACAGATAAGACTGCAACGCCCACCCCTGCCTCCCAAACCCCCAAGAAAACCAAACAACAAACAGGAAAATCTGTTAGCAATAAGAATCGCAAGAGAAAGGTGCTGTTCATGCAGTTCCATTAGACGGAGACGGCAAAACATTAGATAAGTGTATATGCCATGACATCAAACCACATCATAGTCTTGTTAATTTTATTTCAAGGTAAATTAAGTCTTTTTCAAATTTACTTGCTTCTATTACCTAGCGTATAATTTAAAAATGTAATGTGTAGTACCTCTCCATTAGTTATATATTCACAGGATTCAAAGTGCATTCCAACTCTTCTGACTAGGGTTGTTCAGAGACTGGGTGATCAGTGACATCAGAGCCTTAACAGATTATATTTGCTCCTGGCTTCTAAGACAGTTAATTACTGAATGTTTTTATTGTTAGTCAATGAACGATTACTACCATTTCCTGAGCTCTCATTTTCTTTTCTGACACTTGCAATTTCATTAGTATTAAAGAATTAACCTCTGATAGACTGCTACCTGTAAGGTATTTTGAGCAATTTTTTTTCACATAGATCATCTTGATTTGCAGCCTGCTAAGCAGAGACTTCTTCAAAGATGCCACTCATTAAAGATGCCCTTTCACTGAAGCAGTCAATTTTAGTGTCAGGTTATGATGCACTAGTCTCACTGCTGAAGCCATCTGAATAATACTCACAAAATAATTTATTCAGTGAATTGCAATATTTTTGTAGGAAATTATTCAACTAGTGTTCCTCCACTCATAGCCTAACTCATAAGTTGTATCAGTTTATCCTCTGTGTTTTCATTAGTCTGCAGTTAGACTGATTGCATGCAGCATTGCTCATTATCTGAGCAATGAAATGGATGTTATATCTTTTGAATTGAACAAGAACATGTTTTATTCACAAATAGGCATACATAGGCTTATTTTTATCCTTGCATTCTGTGATAAAAGTTAGTGAAGTATTGTTAATTCACCACTGCTTAAATAAATTAATGGGATCCAATTTTTGCTCTTTAATATTCATTGGCTGTAACATCTGACTATTTCAACTACTTACATTTAATGATAAACCTTTTTTACAGTTATTTACATATTGTTCAGAAAGCACAGTCCCATGTAGAAGAAATTGGTTTTCTAAGTATAGGCAGACTTGTAAGACTTGATATCTTGTCTTCAACACAAAACAGTTTTAGAGAAGTCCAAGAAAAGACTTATATTACACAAAACCCATGAATACTCCACAAAATTGCTGCCTAGTTTTAAACTCTGAACACATAATTAGGAGAACCCTAAGCTTTTCTTTATAAATTCTAACTCAAGTTAATTGTATTTTATGTGGGCTTCGAGTTATGCAATTTTTCTTTCAGTATGGCTGTTTAGACAAGTTGGGATTTGATGCAACAAGTGATGCAACAAGTGATGTTCTTAATGACTATACTCCATGTAAATATAACACTGAGTTTTCACTTGACTTTGTCTTCCGTTTTGATGTGCAGTATTGCATGTTAGTTGATACAAGACATAGTTGCTCCCTCAAAGATTAATGTACAGCAAATTTGTGAACACAAATGAATCTTATGTCTCAAACGCAGGCCACTGATTTCCCTCATCCAAGTGTGTCACTAAGGCTTCAAGTTTTTGGGGAACATAAAAGGCTTAATATGGAGGAGGACTTGACATATGGGAAGATGGTTCTTTTCTATGATAGTGTTCAACATATGTCTACATGGAGAAACTGTGTCACAACATTTGGCAAATCCTATTCCACTCTGCTTTCCTGAACTCTAATGCCAGAATGAATACAGAAATCTTTCTAGACTTTTTTAAAAGAGACATACTCTGTACCTTCTCCACAGAGCACCTAGAGAATCTGAGGGATGACACATCAACAAAACTTCTACACTTGACTTCTGGTGGGCAGACTTTGGCCTTTTCAAGAGTTTGCTTTGGAGACTACCTTGGAAAATACCCCTTAAAAAAAGGTGTCCAGGAAGGATGGACATACTTCAAAGATATCTTGAAGACTCAGGAGCAGGCTGTCCCTGTGTGTTAAAAGATGAGCTGACAGGGAAGATGACTGGCCTGGATGGGCAGGAAGCTTTGAAGGAACTAAGGAAAAAAAGGAGGGTGTATCACTTTTGGTAAGATTTGCAGGCTACTTAGGAAATGTTTCAGGATGTAGCTAGGTTATATAGGAAGAAAATTAGAGAGGCGAAAGCTGAATTAGAAGTTAATCTGGCCACTTCTGTGAAGGCTAAAAAAAAAAGTTTTTATAAATACATTAATGGCAAAAGGAGGGGCAAGGAAAACCTCCATTCTTTATTAGACATGAGGAGGAGTATAGTTAACAGAGACAAGGAAAAGGCTGAGGTACTTAACACCTACTTTCCCTCAGTTTTCAACAACAAGACAGGTTGTCCTCAGGACAACTGACCTCCTGAGCTGGTAGAAGGGGATGGGAAGAAGAATGGACCCACTGAAATCCAGGAAGAAGCAGTCAGTGACCTGCTGAGCCACTTAGATGCTCAGTAGCCTATAGGACCTGATGGGATCCATCCTGGAGTGATGAGGGAACTGANAAGGAAAACCTCCATTCTTTATTAGACATGAGGAGGAGTATAGTTAACAGAGACAAGGAAAAGGCTGAGGTACTTAACACCTACTTTCCCTCAGTTTTCAACAACAAGACAGGTTGTCCTCAGGACAACTGACCTCCTGAGCTGGTAGAAGGGGATGGGAAGAAGAATGGACCCACTGAAATCCAGGAAGAAGCAGTCAGTGACCTGCTGAGCCACTTAGATGCTCAGTAGCCTATAGGACCTGATGGGATCCATCCTGGAGTGATGAGGGAACTGATGGAAGAGCTCGCCAAGCCACTCTCCATCATTTTATCATCAGTCCTGGCTCACTGGGGATGTCCCAGATGACTGGAAGCTGGCCAACATGACGGCCATCCACAAGAAGGGCCAGAAGGAGGATCCGGGAAAGTACAGGCCTGTCAGCTTGACCTCGGTGCCCAGCAAGGTTATTGCACTCTTGAGTGCAATCACATGGCACCTACAGGATGGCCGAGGGATCAGAGCCAGCCAGCATGGATTTAGGAGAGGCAGGTCCTGCCTGACCAACCTGATCTCCTTTTATGACCAGGTGACTTGCCTGGTGGATGCAGGGAAGGCTGTGGGTGTTGTCTACCTGTACTTCAGCAAAGCCTTTGGCATTGTCTCCCACAGTGTCCTCCTGGAGAAGCTGACAGCCCACGGCTTGGACAGGTGCCTTCTTCACTGCATTAAGAATAGGCTGGATGGCCGGGCCCAGAGAGTGGTGGTGAATGGTGCCACATCCAGTTGGTGGCCAGTCACCAGTGGTGTCCCCAGGGATCAGTGTTAGCCCCAGTCCTGTTTAATATCTTTATTGATAATCTGGATGAGGGGATTGAGTCTACTATTGGCAAATTTGCAGATGACATCCTCTGATGGAAAGTAGAAGGGCTCTGCAGAGGGACCTGGACAGGCTGGATAGATGGGCCAAATCCAATGATATGAGGTTCAACAAGACCAGGTGCAGGGTCCTACACTTTGGCCACAACTACGCCATACAGCTCTACAGGCTGGGGACAAAGGTGCTGGATAGAGGCCAGGCAGAAAGGGACCCAGGGGTGCAGGACTTAGATCAAGACCTTTTTATTCCTTTGTAATAGCAGCCTCACCGTGTTTCCTCACTAAGTTGCAGCAAAACAAATAAATTTTTTGCCACATAAGAGTGTCTATCCCTAAAGTGTAATCCATTCCCAATTATTCTGTACACCTGTGTGAAAAAGACAAGGAGAAAAGGAGGGCAAACGGGTACAAATTGCACCAGGTTTCATCCTGATATAAGAAAGACTTTTTTTTACAGTGAGAACCATCAATCACTGAAAGAACCCCTCCAAGGAGGTGGTAGAGTCCCTGTCACTGGATGTTCTCAAGATGTGATAAGACAGTGTGATAGAAAATCTTATCTAAGTTCCCTTTCTCATGAAATATTGGATCAGATGAACTGATGTCTATTCCAACCTGAGCCATTCTATGAATCTTTGATTATAAAATAACCTCCAAAACCAAACCCAAACAAACTTCCCACTTATCTAGGGCTTAGGTGAATCAAATTTTATAACAGGTTTCTACACATTTTGAATGACTGATGTAAAATGCTTTGAAATAGCCAAAGAATCGTGTAAGAATCGTGTAAAGACCTAGAAAATACATTGTGAATTTCTTACTGGATCTCTCTCTTAATATTCAAAGCCTGATATATATTTATCTTTCAACATATGAATGGTCTTCTTTGCTGAAATTAGGATATTCCTCCCATTTGTTTAAATAGAACTGACCCAGTGCTTAAAGTCAAGCATATAGAAAAGTATTTGGAAATGTGAGGCCTATATTTAGGTAGAGAAGATTTTCAGAAGCAGTGAATATAATTGTTTTATTGAGGAATATTTCAAAGAAAAATATGTTTGTTTTATTTTCTTCTTCCATTTTGATTATCCCATTTGGTCTCAGAGTTGTGAGTTTCTACCTCCTTAAACAATCAGGGCATTATTTATTTTTACGTACCTACTATTTAATTCCAGTACTTGATTTTACTGTTTCTGCTTGTGGTCTTCATATGCATTCTGTCATACCCCCAACTCACTATACCTGGGCCAGAAATCATGTTCTTGATTATCATTTTAGCCTAAATATGCTGTGTTGATGTGGGTGATTGCTGTGAAATTGAGGGAACGGCAGTGTATTGTGATTTTACTGTGGTAGGCAGATAAGTCTTATCCATGGATCACAGTCCTCAAGGGGGTAGCTGCTCCAAGTAGAGTATTATCTATGAGCCACAGTCTTTTTTAGAAATAAATCTGCTACAGCATAGACTTATCCAGAGACATGGGAGTTTTGTGGTGCGATTGCTCCACTTTAACCTCATCCATGAGCCATAATTCCTTCTGGTGTGCATTTGCTCCACCATGGCCCTGGTCATAGCCGCAGAGCTTTCAAGCGTGTACCTCCTGTGTTATGGATTTATCCACAGGCACAGACACTTCAAAGTATTCCAGCAGGGCTTCACGTGGTCACTGGCACTTCAAAATGTAACTGCTGCAGCATGAACTTATCCTTGTGCTGCAATCCCTTCAGACATATACCTGCTGCAGCACAGACAGCCATGGACACAGATGCTGCTAGGTGCACCTGCTCTGTTGTGGACTCAGACACAGCCACATGCTCCAGGGTGTCCTGCTCCTGTGTGCGCTCATCCACAAGTTCACAGTCTTTTTGACTCAAGTTCACACTGGAGTTTTATCCTGTCCAGTACAGCAGCGCAGAAACTGCAGTGATGACCTGGCCATCTGCCAGCTCAGGCTTATCTCCATGGCTCTTATCCCAGCGTTTCTGGCTACAGCAGAGCACAGAGCTCAGCAGCACAGTGCTCATCAACACAACAGTACAGTGACCAGCAAAGGCAAAAAGCAGCCTCTAACAAGCACTAGACTCTTATATACTATAAGGCTAGTGAGCCCCATGGCAAGTACAGGAATCTGCTGATTAATAGTTAAATGGTACTAAGAGCAGCTATGAATTCAATCTAGCATGTTTCAGTTAAATTTGTCACTATCATTAACCCTTCAAGCCCCATATTGGGTGTCACAAAGGACTGTCTTGGTACAACCCCAGTAGTCAAATAAACACTTGTCATGACTCGCTAATACAAGTGGGGGTCGTGATGGTTCATTTAACGATCTCAAAATGCAAAAGGCACAAAGGGGATTTCAATTTTAATCAAGCAGTGCACCTTTATTGAGTGCCAACAACACGATTATGTGATAGAGGAGAGAGAGAAAGAGAGATAAAGAAACAAAGTAGAGGAATAGAGAGAGAGAGAGAGAGAGAGAGAGAGAGAGAGAGTGGAATAGCTACCAACAGATGAAACGAAGCCCTGATGGTCCTCTTGCCAATAGACTTGCCATTTTCTGTGAGGAGATCTCATCAGGGTTAATTCAGAAAGGCATCTTATCGTCTTTTCGAAAGCGGGGGGCAAGTGTTCAGGAGGTGAGGAAATCTGCCACTATTGTTTGTGAGGTCTGTTGATTTGGATCAGGAGGGAGTGTTCAGGACAGATCATTCCTTTTTGCCTAGGCACAACCTGTCTCAGTGGGCACACCTGCAGCCAAGAGTTGGCAAACATCCCACCTTAGCCAGGCCAGGACTTTTGTGCAAAAAAGTCCTCTTTTAGGGTTTCAGTCTCTGTTGATGATTGTGAGGCAGACGAGGGATTTTCGGACCATCTCTTACAACACTGCATGGTTCCTCGCTCAGAAAGCTCATGGACTGTGACAAAGACAGTTTAATAGTTAAAGCAAAAGGAAAGAATTCACTACTTCCCTGTGGCAGGGAAATTTTCAGTCATCTTTGGGAAAGCAACTGTCTATCATGTATATCAGTTAATTGGGAAGAAACTCTGAATATAATTCTGTCCTCCTTTCTCCACCAGCTTTTTTTTTCTGAGCACAGTGTCATACTGTATAGGATATCTCTTTGGTCAGTTGGGCTCAGCTGTCCCAGCTGTGTTCCCTTCGAACTTCTTGCACACCCCCTGACTACTCACTGGAGTGGCAGTGTGAGAAACAGAAGTGATCTTGGTGGTCTGTAAGATGTTACGCAAAAAGCAAAACGTTTTGGTCACAAATATAAAACACAGCCCCATACATGTTACTGTAAAAGAATTAGGTCTATTTCAGCCAAACTCGTTGTAGAGTATCAGTCTCAACAGTTTGATAAGGAATTCTCCTGGCTGGTCCCCAGCAGGCATATGGACCTCAAGTTTTTGTCTTGCTCTCTGGAAATACCAACATACGTATATACATACATACATGACATACTTGCATGCATACATACAAACATGCACGATTTAGACTTTTTTATGTGTGCAATGGAGATCAAGAAGGTGAAATGTAAATTATGTGCTGTCTTCATCAAACAAAGGAAGAAAAACAAAATATAAAAAATGTTTACATAGGACTCAATTATCCAAAGTAATGTGTAATTACATTTCCACTGTTGACTCTCATTATTGACTAGTTTATCATAACTTCCCAATAACCGAGTTAGTGAAACAATCTTTTAAAAACAGGACTACATGGTTGAACAATATGCAGTTTGTCTTACAACTATCTAAAATTAGCATCTAAGCAGTTACCCTTGGGGAGCAATTACTGGTGTTTGACTGTGAAGTGCACAGAAAGATAGCACAAAATTAATTTCAAAGCAACTTAAATTTTGCAAACAACTTGATGTACCCATGAGTGGTGCTCATGAGATACAAGCCTTCAGGTAGCATGCAATTCTCAAGAAAAGGATAATATCCATATGTTATAACATCATTCTGTCTGTAACAAGGTGAAGATAGTTTTATTCTGTTTGTCTAAATTTAAAGTTTACCTTTTGCGTGAACAGATATCAAGAGATGTTTAAGATATAAAATAAAAAATCATACTTGGAGCTGTAAAACAGGTGAATAATAAAGCCTGCCAAGAAGTGATTTAAAATTATTTGCCATAAGGTATGTGCATGTTGGTTTTTTTTAAGTGAGAACTGCTATTCTCAGGATTTATTGTCACAGTTTGTGTGCTGTATGCAAATAAACCAATGATTTTTAATATCTTCAACTCCTCAAACAAGTATTGATAAATATTCATCAAAATATTACCGGAAAAACCTTCTGAGATATTTATGTCATTTTTACAGCTTTTCAATGATAGAATAATTTAATGGAATAAATAACAGAGAAAATAATATCTGAGTATCTAAATGGAGACTAAGATATACTCCTATTCCACGGGACTAACCCAGAGATTGTCCCCATAAACTTGGTATCTACTGACAAGTTTCAGAATGACTACAACATTATAGTGTCTAGAATATCACTGGATAGTAACATGGTTAAACCACAAGTGGAAAATGTAGACTTCAGTGCTGACCTCTGTAACTGTTCAAGGTGCATCAACATGTAGAAGTTTGTACACCTTTTCCCCCAAAAAAGTAGCTTGCTCTATTGATGGATGAGCCCAGTCTCTGAATCTGTCAAACCACTGCTAAATTAATCCAGAATAGTATCTATTTTATAAATTTACCATCCTGAAAGTTGTTTGGTTTGTAACACAAATTTACTCAATGGACATTTTTCCTATGTTTTCAGCTATCAAAAACTCCCTTTCATTTTCTATTCATTGCAATATGTACAAACAAAATTAAATTTGGAGACTGCCCTTCTCTTTGCTATGAAAGAGACATGAAAGGTGAAAATGTATTTTTAGAACAATTTATTTATGTATTCTAAAAAAACCCGTATACCTGTTTTATTTTTCCTTTCAACTTTGGCTCTCTAAAAGTTATATGTTGAAGCCAAATGATATTTTTATCTTTGTCTGAATGTCATTTTAAAAGAGTGTATCTGCAGATGTAGAACCTGCTGTACTTATGGAATCAGAAGCAAAAGTGAAATAAATGAAAAAAACAGAAGCTAGAGGAAAAACACACCTTTGGAAATCTATTCACCAGTAAATGATCAGTACATTTTATTGTAGTTTGTATAAAATACTAGGCAAAGACTGAGTATGCTTCTTTCATTGAAAGAATTTAAATTATGACTTTCCTCTAGTTTGAATGGTGTACTGATTGTAAACAGAATGTTACAAGTAAGTCATAGGATTTTGAATGGGAGTTATTGCTGTGTATGCAAATATGACAGTAACAAGGAAAGGAAAAGCCTACCGAAGTATGGAGGCCTGATTATTCTGCATAGAAATGGTGGGTCACTGAAAAGATAAAATGAAAATCTATATATTTTAATAAACTTACATTTTCCCCAAGTAGGATTTACAATTCCTTTCAGCTCGGGTGCAACCCTTTCAGTTTCAAAAAACACCAGATTATAGCCCACATCAAGCAGGGTGATGCAGACTGAGAGATCTGAGCTGTCAGTACTCAAATGATGACTTGAACTTCTTTAGATGAATGCCCATCTACCTCATAGAAAGCTGAGGGTCTCGGGTTTCTTTATTCTTTTTGTTTTGTCTTTTTTTTTTTTTTGTAGTTCAACTGAATCCACAGCCTCTGTGCATTTTTAAAAAATGTAGGAGACACTTGTGTTGCTAGCTAGCTGCTCTTGATTTATCAATTACCTTTAAAAGCTTGTTAAATACAAGACTATATATCATGAAAGAATCCAACTGCAAAACTCAAAGAATGCAAGCAAAGGCTATTCATCCAGTAATTTATTTAATGTTCAGCAGATAACTTCCTTATTTTTACGTACTCTCAAGCCTTTTCTTTAAAGCCTTTTGGTATCAGACATAGAATCTTATATATTGTGCAGTGCTAAGGGTGAGATCGAATGAACAACTTGTGGGAAATCTGGATACTGGTGATTATTTAAGTAATAAAATTAGAGCTTTTACCTGTTTCTTTCACTTGTTTGCCTATGCCCAGCCATCCCTATGTCCAAAAGGACTTGACATTCCTGTGCAACAGGAAGGGGGCCTGAGAGATTGGGCAGAAGACTGTGTTGTTTTCTGCTGTGTGTCTGCTCAGAGTGTCAGGTGTTTGGGACCAAGGTCACTGAGTGTTACAGCAGCGACACAAAAGGAAGAGCCAGAGACACCTGTGTCCAGGATCAGAGAGAAGGAAGGAAGGGCCACAAGACCCGCCTTCTTTATTTTTTAACATCCATTTGGAAATCACTATTCATTGGAAGAAATCAGTTCTTCCTCCCTCAAGTACAGTGGTCAAAGGAAATGTCCATCAAAGTTCTGTGTCCATGAGAAAGGAATGTGAATGATAAGATACAGTTAATAACATAGCTATGTTTACAGAAAGAACCGTGTGAAACTAGCTACAAAAAGAATAATATATTCACAACTGCAAGAAGCAAGGCAACAACTGAGCACCCTTTTTTCATTAAAAAAAAAGAAAAAAAATGAACAAAGTTCAGTCTCTGCTGGTGGAAGAACCATCGAAACGATCACCCACATCATCTGCATCCGAGCCACCATCCGATGTCCCATCCATTTGATGACTTTCATTTTGGTCACGGTCTCCACCCTGCCTATC
>VZRZ01007468.1:0-12908 GCA_013398175.1 Climacteris rufus | reverse complement strand
CATCTCTGCTGAATCCACAACACCTCTTGGGGGCCAAGCACAGATGACTTTCCAGTGGAGGCCAGCACAGGCAACTCTGGAGAAGGACAGCAGAGACAGCCTGCATTGGTAGGGGTGCATGTCACCAGGTGTGGAGGGGTGTGCATCTCCATCCTGTGTGAACATGACACATTTCTCCATGTCAGGCTGAATCCTGGCACAGACAGGGTGGAAGAATATCTCGTGGCAATGCTGCAGGTGCCAATGGGGCACACACTCAGTCCAGAGGAGGCAAAGCTGCTCATGAACCAGACAGTGCAGCAGGTCCAGGATACTCTGAGCATACCAGATGATGTTGCTCGGCATCTCCTCATGCACTGTAGGTGGAATGTGGATTTCCTGATCCAGTGCTATGTGGAGAACTGTGAGGCCCTGCTCATCTCTTCAGGGCTGCAAGTGCAGGATGTCCAGCCTCCCCCAAGCCCTGGAACCCACTGTCCAGTCTGTGTGAACCAGCTGTGTCCCACTGAGAAGCCACCAACCCTTTGCTGCATGCACTACTGCTGCAAGGTGAAGGTCCTGGGTTCTTTGGTTCCTGCTACTTGGTAGGGAATTGCTGCTGTTTACTTGGAGCAGCTGTTCTGGGTCTGAAGGTGTTACCAGGGGATTTTTTCAGAGCTTGTCCATTCTCTTTTCTCAGCTCACTTTTTCAATGTGATCCTTCACCTCCTGATTTGTCTGTTCCCACTTTTGTGCTTTTGAGTGGTTTGTGGGATTTTGTGCAGCCTCTGCTGGCTGGGGAGGGCTTCCAGGGCCACATGACCCTGTTTAGGTCTGATATCTCCTCTTGTGCCCTCACAGTCCTGTTGGAGGGAGTATCTCACGACTCGCATTGAACAGAACATGGTTGTCAACTGCACTTGTCCCATATCTGAGTGCCGTGCACAGCCAACCACAGCCTTCATCTACTCCATTGTGTCCTCTGAGGAGATTATAGCAAAGGTGAAGTAGGAGGTGTGGTTGCTGGTTGTCCAAGCTCTTTCATTTTGGTCAGCACTACCAGATTATTTTGTTGCTGCTTATCCCCTTCCTGTTACTAAGACTGACAGCATGATAATGGAGGCCAACCAGACTGTCTGTTGTCTCTGATTATGGTCAATACCAGCTCTTCATGAAAGCATAACATCAGCAAGAGACCATAGTGGTATTTCCTCTAAATATGTCTCCAGCAAAAAACATTTCAGGGACATCATTAGTTCAGGACTAGATGAGAGCCATGGTAGCAGCTCATGACAAGTATCCTCTACTGGTGTGCTGGAAGCAGTTAAATAATAATAATAAAAAAATAAAAATCCAGGCCAAATGAAAACATGAGCAATTTCATTTTACTGCTGCATCAGTGACCCCTGTGTCTTTTCTCTTCCATCAGTCTCTGGCTTTGAGCAATTCAGGTTTTTGTGAAGATGGCAGGAAGTACCACGTCAGATGTAATCTTCACTCTGAGTCTATGTGGGTCTACAGATGTCTCTAAACCAGACTTTCTGAGCTCTGCTTACCTTAGTCCTTGGTCAGCAGGAGACAGCAGTAGCTGCTTGTTCTGAGGCAGAAGCTACTTTTTCTGTTCTTTCAGTGTTTAGTTACTAGCACTGAATGCCCTCCCCACTAATGGCAGAGCTGTAGCTGTCACATGACAGACTCTTTTTGTTAATTGCTGGACAGAACAGTCTTTTTTCCATTGCTCTGTTGTTTGACAGGTGTAGCTTTTGTTTTTTATAGGAAGCGTTTGGAGAATTAGTGCATATATCTGGACAATTGGTACTTACTGCCTTTGCAAATCCCATAGTCACACCTGTCTGAAAGCAGGGTTTAATACCCTATTGCTGTGACTGTTTTATAAAAAGAAGTAATTATTGCAGGTGGACATAAATAGCAGCTAATTCTAATAAGTTGCTCTGATAGTCTCACTGAAATGTTATGTTTTCCTTTTGATCAATAAGTGGTGTGGCTGGAGTGTTAATGTCTCATGCAGAGTTGCCCATACAGTCGTAGAATGTTTTAGATTGCAATAATCTGTGGAGATCTCTGATCCAACCCTGTACTCAAAATAACGAGGTTATTGTATGAAGATTAATGCTGGAATTATATTTAAACATAAGAAAACTGGTTGTTGGGGTTGGTGTTTTTTTTCAGTAGTAAGGGCAATGAGACATGGGGCTGGTTTGGGCAGAGAGGTCTGTAGTCTCTACATTTGGGTATATTCAAAACCCAACTGAACATGGTCCTGAGCAATCCTGCTTTAAGCTGGAGAGGTTGGACTAGTTTTTATTTCCAGAAATTCCTTCCAATCTCAGCAATTCTGTGAAATGAAACAGCCTCCAGGGGGCTCTATCCCCCCCTGACATGGGGGGGATAGAAAAATTTGCACAAAGGGAATGAAACTGAATAACTGAATGCTGTTTTGTTGTGAGCAGTTGTTTGGTGAGATGCATAGCCCAGAGCACCAGACTCTGGTTGTAAGGCCTAACCATGCAGCTTCTCTGGCTTAAATCTCCTTCCTGGCTTCTCATTGCAGTATGAAAAGGCCCTCCTCAGACGCTATGTTGAGTGTTGCTCCAACCTGACATGGTGCACCAACCCTCAGGGCTGTGATCAGATCCTCCTGAAGGATGGACTTGGTTATGGAGCAGCCTGTTCCAAGTGCTCCTGGATATCCTGCTTCAACTGCAACTTCCCAGAGGTGAGGCTGAATCATGAGCAATACTGTCTTAGGTTTGGCACACACCCTTCTGCTTCTGTGTGGTTGACTGTCTCTCTCTTTCAGGCCCATTATCCTGCCAGCTGCAGCCACATGTCTCGGTGGGTGGATGATGATGGATACTATGAGGGAATGACAAGTGAAGCCCAAAGCAAACACCTGGCTAAGCTCATTTCAAAGCACTGCCCAAACTGCCAGGCTCAGATAGAGAAAAATGAGGGGTGCCTGCAGTGAGTATACATTTTTTTTGCTACTGTGTTTGTGATGCACTCCACTGCTGTGGTGCAGGGCAGTGCTGGAAGGAACTGTTTGCAAGTGGCTGTTGGGACTGAGTGACTCCCATTATTCTGCCCTGCAGTATGACATGTGCAAAGTGTACCCACGGCTTCTGCTGGCGCTGCCTCAAGCCCTGGAGGCCAAATCATAAGGATTATTACAACTGCTCTGCCATGGTGAGTGGTTTGCTCTATCTCCATAGTTCATGCTTGTGTTCATAGGCCCTTGGCCTCAGAGATGGTGAGAATCTCCACTTGGGCTCTTTACTCTGGACTTTATGCATTTGACAGTAGTGCAAGTAGTAGTGCAGTAGTGTAAGTCTGTATGTGAGGTAGCCATTTCCAGGTTGCCCTGGTACTTGGGGGAAATTGCTCCAGGTTACTGTACCTTTCCTTTCAGGTGAGTAAAGCAGCTTGGCAGGAGAAGCGTTTCCAGGATTACAATGAGAGATGCACCTTTCATCACCGTGCAAGGGTAAGGCCTGCTCCTTCCTTTGCAGATGCTGACTGCTGCCTCAACCCTGGTGAGCAGGGCAGTTCCTGTCATGTCAGTGTCTTCTCTGCTGAGAAGCAGGTTTCACATCCAGATGGGGATGCCTGATCATTTCACCCTTGCTCTGACATTAAGGGGCAGTCCCTTGGCCTGCTTTCTTCTATCAAGTCTGTTGTGGAAACTGAGCACCTGACTTGTGTTCATGGACTCAGAGTGGTGCAGTAGTTGAAAGAAGTAGTGACTGACAGCTGAACTCCGCCTAGAGCTGAGATACTGTAAAAGGTTGAAGTGGTAGCACAGTAGAGATGTCATAGTTGGATGCACTAAATGCTCTGCTGCTGCCTGCATCTTCTGGGATGGCACTTCAGGATGCTTAGCAATTATTGGTGTGGAAGGTGCTGTTTTTTCAGTCTGGACACTGACATCGACCTTGTTTTTTCCCCTCCTTTGGTTATTGCAGGAATTTGCTGTAAGTCTGAGGAACAGCATTTCTTCCATCAGAGAGATGCCAAAAATTAGGAACTTGACCTTTGTTCTTGATGCCTGCAAAGTGCTAGAACAGGCACGGAAGGTAAGGCTGGATAATAGTATTGCTGAGGTTTAGACTTAATTCTATTGGTGTGTTTCATGCCTTTCTTAAAGTGAGGAGACACCAAACTTGTTATTCTCCACACAAGGGGAGTCAGAGAAAGCTTGAGGGGAAGAATAGCATCAGGACAGAAGAGTTCATGTCTGCCCTTCCCTGCTCTCAGTCTGAGTTGAGCTCTGTTTGCAGTGTTCCTTACAATCAGGTCATAGGATTTGGAGCTTAGCTCAAGTTGACACCATGGAATCAACACAAAGTCTATATTTAGGGTTTTCATATACTGGGTTTGGTCCCTTCCTGTTAGAAATGCCCCAGTAAAGGTGCTTACCTTTTGCAAGCTCTCCTGATGCTGTGTTACAGTTAGGAAGTTTCTCTTGAGGCTCACATTACGATTTTCTTTTCTTTACTTCATTTCATGAACTATAGATACTTTGGAAGCACTGAGTTACCTATTGCATGTCCTGACTGCCACATTAAAAAGGATTTGTAGTGCAGCCACTGTACCACTGGGTGCGTGCAGTAAGCCCGTGACAGCTTAGGCCTATAATGCCTGCTCTGTCCTGAAACATGGGCAGGAGGTGGGAATTGTCTTTATAGTATTGACTTTGCCTATAAACCTTGGTTTTGCAGGTAAGGCTTGATTTTGAGAGAGGCATGAGGGACAAGGGTGCCTGACCCCATTTTGTCTTTTCAGTATGGTAGCCCCTGTGTTTTCTGGGATACATATCACTGTTGCTTGTTGCTGCTGCTACTGCATTTTCTGGCCCATTTCTTTAAATGGAAACAGTGATCTCATTTCCTCCTGTGTGCCACTTGTTGGAATGCTTTTGTTGTGGGCTCTTGGTGCTGTATAGCACCACACCTGCTTCCCTTTGGGCTCCATTCTCTTAATTCACTGCCACTTTTTTTCAGCCTGGGCTGCCCAGCAATGCCTAGGTCCTGTATGCTGTTGGGTTTGACTCTGTGCCTGCTGGTCAGTCACACTTGTTATGCATTCACAGTCTGTGTCCTTGTAATGGTTTTCAGGCAGGAACAGTCAGTTATTTCAGACTTCAATATAAAATAATTGCACATTAATTTCCAATCCTGACAGTAGCTCTAGGTAGCCTGGCACTGCTGTCACTTGGCATAATGGGTCACTGGGTTATGGCCACAGACCAGAGGCCACTGATAATAATGAGGTCTGGAAGGGTTTGATGCTGCTCCCTTCCTGCCCACTCTGAAGCTGAAAGAGAGTGCTTAACAGCATGATCTGTCCTTTTCCAGGTGCTGGCGTACTCCTGCGTGTACAGCTACTATAACCAGGACACTGAGAGCATGGATATTGTGGAACAGCAGACTGAGAGCCTAGAGCTGCTCACTAATGCTCTGCAGATCCTTCTGGGTAAGTCCTGCAGCGTCTTTAAAGTAGTGACTGGCATTTCAAGCTGTAGTCAAAGAGCAGGAGCTCTGTAGTGGGGCAGTAGCATATACACCAACACCCAGCTGGCCTCCCACTTCTCCCAGTCCATTTTTGCCTTGGTGTAATTTCTGGGCAAGTCCACTGGAGCAGTCTGGCTGCCAGTTGATGCAGTAAAGAGCAACATGTTCTGTTCTGAAAGAGGAATGTGTGTGCACGGGAGATCTAGGTAGCTATGGCTGGCTTCCTAGTCAGAGCCAAGGACTTGATCTTTGCTTAAGAGTGTGGGATGCAGCATGACTTTGTTGGCCTTGAATTGCAGAGGAAACCCTGCTGCAGTACCAGGACTTGGCCACTTCTCTTCAGCTGCTGAAAGCAGAGCATTTTCGTGCGGGTTTGGAGCTGGTGAGGCAGATCAAGGAGCGCCTCTTTGCAATTCTCTGGCACTCCACACAGGTGAAGTCCACATGCCTGTTCGTGGCTTGTCTTGTCTTGTCTTGTCAAATCTCTGATTTGATTGTGGGCAAACTAAAGGGCTTGATCAGCTGAGGGGGTGGACTCAGTATTGTGTGTGCAGGGAAGGGCTTTGCAGCACAAAATACACCCCAAATCACATATTGTTTCTGTCTCCTTTGGCTGTTCTTTCATGCTAACAGGATTTCCATGTTGGCCTCCAGACTTCAGGAGATGCTGTTCAGAGAAAGTTGAAACTTGCAAATATGCCTGCTTCAGCCCTTGCATGTACAGGGTGAGTTTTCTTAGTGGGGTAGCAGGGAAAGATGAGTAAGCGCAGACAAAAAGCAGGTGAGCAGAGTAGTGTCATTCACAAAAGAGTGAATGACAGGTACTGATTACTTGCATCCTGTTCTGTGGTTCGAGGTCACAATTTAAGTGACATAGTGTTGTAGGGAAACTAGCAAAACCTCTGCTTATATGCAGCTATGGTCAAGAAAGCTCCATCACTGGCCGACTCAGTTATGGAAGTTGCTCTCCTTGGATTCTCTTGAGTTTCTTTGGATGGGGATGCTGTGATAATGACAGTAGGGTGTTGTGGGGCTGGGTTGCAGCTGATGCTCACAGCAGAGGCTCTGCTCTTATGCTCTCACCTTCTCAACAGGCAAAAACGTGCCATCCTGTGTGACTCCCCCAACACAGATGAAGGTGGCAAAGAGGTTGAAGAAGAGGAGTATGATCCACAGTGGCAGGAAGACTATGATGACGATGATGACCTGGATGAAGACAACTTTATGATTGATAATGAGTCAGATAGTGATTCTTACTTTGATGATGATTATAGCTATGACTAGAAGTGCTCTGTCACCCAGCCTGCCAGCTTGGACCTCTGCCTCTATTCCGTCTCAACCAGTTTGTGTTAATGTTTTTCCTCAAAGGCAGGGAGGAGCTCTCAGATGGAACAAAGCATTTCTTCTGGGAAGCTTCTTGCTCCAGTAGCTCTTTAATATGCAGGAACATTGCTCTGGGCAGCTGGTCTGTGTTACTGTGGCCACCTCCCTCAGAAAGACATCTCCTTGCCTTTTTTCCATGTCTCCAGTTCTGCCTATAGGTGTTTAATTGTTAGGAAGTCACAGTCCACCTGCAGAGTGAGGGCCACTTGCGACCTGTTAAAGTGCTGGTCCTTGGTGTGCTCGCCCCAGTGGCTGGGCACAGGGGAGGGTGGCACATGTCCCAGCATGGCACTGTCCAGCAATGGCCAGTGTCTAGAAATGCTGTAAAGAGATGCATTTGCACTCAAGTCAAAGCCTCCCATCTGGTGCTGGTGGGATTCCCTCCCGAAACAGAGATGGATGTGGTTGAGTTCCTCTGGTTGAGAGGGGCAGCATTTTTGCCCTTTGTTGGAGTTTTCTTCTCTGTTATGAAGCAGGAAGGGCTACTGTGAGAGACACAAGTTTGCAAGGTTGTTTAAGTGTATAAATACGTGCACACACATATATTTTATATATATATATGCAGAGGTTGTTCAGATAATACTGTGTCTTTGCAAGAAAAAAAGAAAACCCTGATGAACAAGGGTTGAAAAAAAGTTCTGTTTAAAAAAGTAAACAGTTTTCTTCTAGCATAAGCCTTGTTGTCTGTGGGGAACATGGGAGAGGATGAAGAGCCAGGATATCCTCAAGTGAGGAGGATGTGACCTGAATGTGCTTATTCGAGAAGTTATTTGTGAAATTAGTGTGGGTTTGGGATCCTCACCCAGACCACACAGTCTGCCCTGCAAAGTGGCTTTTCGTTCCTGGGCAGTTCAGGAACAGTGAGAGCTATGGAGAGGGATGGGAAAAAGGGCACGGGACCAGGCCTTGCAGAGTGGTGGGGCTGGTGTTTCTGGGAGCAGGAGCAAGACAGGATGTCTGCATGTTGATGAAGGTGGTAACATCTGGTGCCCAGCAAAAGGCATATGTGGGACTGCTGTCAGGGCTTGAGGAGTGATTTGGATGTTTGTGGGATTGTTTTGGAGATCCAAGTGTTCTTAGGCCTTGGGTATCATCTGGGAGGGATTTGGGGTTCTTATGGGATGCTGGACAGGAAGCAACTGATTTTTCCACTTCCTTGCACCCCGTAGTTCCTAGTCTTGCAGAGTGTGTCATGATGGAAGTCCCAGGCCTGCTCCCCATGTGTGGCAGTGTGTTGCCTGTGACACCTCTCTGGGCCATCTCCTCAGGGGCACAAGGGGAGGAGATGTGATGGGGGTGCCCTTCAGGGGGTGCCCCTTGCAGGAGAACCTGAATTTCCCAGGTTGTTGCAGGGCAGAGCACAGAACATCCTGGATGCCCAAGTTGCTTATGTGGAGGCTCATGCCTGGAGTTCTTCATTCACTGTCTCCTGGATAGCTGCTTAAAACCCAAAGAGCCAGAAGGATTGTGCATCTCTGCTTTCATGGACAGTATTCGTTCTGAAAGTCAAGATCAAACCTTGCTCTTCTGCCTTGTGGGAGGTTTCTGGCCTCCCTGAGCTCATAGGACACCCGTGTTGGGGTTTGACAGGTGCACTGTCCCAGTCAAACTACCTACCTGACAGTGGCCAGGGATGTCAATGACAACAAGGAGGGCTTCTCCAATTGTCATTTCTGTACCACATACTCTGAGATAACCTTCTTTGAGCAGGGAGATTGGACCAGAGGACCCGCTGAAGCTCTTTCCAACAATGTTCATTCTGTGACTCTGTACCATATGGGATGTGTCTGAGAGTACTGAAAGAGATGGCAGATGCCACAAGGCCACTTTTCAACATCCTTAAAAGGTCAGGTCAATCAAGGAGGTGCTCCCAGTGACTCCAAAGAGGCAGATTATATGTTCATTGTCAAGAAGGACAGGAAACCAGGAAACCAGAGTCCATTCAGCCTTACCTCAGTCCTTGGGAAAGAGATGGGAATGCATATTGACTTCACCAAATTGCCAACTCTTCTGCTAAAACTGTAAAGTTGATAGTTCATCAGGAGGGCATAGAGAATTAATTCAGAAAGTTGTGGATTGCTCCAGCAGGAAGGGAAAACTCAGTTCCATCAATTTGGGACCAAAAAGAAACATGGTGATTCCAGCAGCAGTCTGTGGTGAGACCCTAGTCTCTGAATGGAAGATTTCCTCTCCAAACACCATCCTTCAGAGACATAGGAGGAAGGAAGAATTTTTGCATTGTCCTAGGTTGCCATATCAGGAACATAAGTGAAAGAAGTGGTAAAATATAGTGTTATGTAACAATTAACATAATACAATTTCATTCATTGCCTGTTACCACTCAAATTCAAATCCCCTTGAGGTCCACTCCAGACTCACCCATCTTCCCACAAGGAAGGACAAAATGAGTAACAACTGGAAGGCATTACCATTTCCCTCCATCCATTGGAGGCATTCCCAACATGAAGATTATTAGTGCCTTACTGCTTAGAGTGAACAATGTACCCCACAAGGAAATTCCTAGCTGAAAGCCTGTTGCTCACCTATTAGTGGGCATTGCCCTGCAGATCAGGAACCCAGGATCAAAAGGCAGAATTAACAGTGTGTTTTGCTGTCTGAAGAAACTGAAAAGAAGGATTGGCAAGATTTTAACTAGCCACTCTGAAGAGATCACCAAAATCGTCCTTCAGGGATCCCTGCTCAGAGGACTTGGCTATACAATCACAGGCACCAAAACACCCAGCATCACGTCCAGCCCCATGCTAATGAGGCTTGGGGTTGCCTGCCCAGCAGGCTGTGGTCTTTAGTCCCAGGATACTGCAAACTTCAGGGACTATGTTCCCAAGGGTACTGGTAAGGCACTTTTTATAATTCCTCACCTTCCCTCTGTAGCCCTTTTGTGTGTGGTTTTGTTTAAGAGTCATTAGGTTTAGGTATAACAGTGCTAAAGAGGGGGTTTGTGTTATGGTCAGGGTCAGGGTTTTAGGTTTTGGGTAGGTATTATGGTTAGGCTTGAGTTTAAGGTTAGGGTTACAGTCATTAGGGATAAATTGAGTAGCTTTGAGTTTAGGGTTAGGGTTAGTGTTCATAGGGTTAGCATTAGGTGGTAGCATTAGTATTAGATTTTCAGTCATTTTGGTTACATTGAGGGTTAGGGCAAGAGTTGGGGTTAAATTTAAGGTGAAGGGTTGGTTTTAAACACTATTTTTAGGGATAATTAGAGTTAATATCAGAGTTATGTTTAGGCTTAGGGATTGGGTTGCAGTTTCAATTGTGAGGGTTAATTTTTTGTTAGTTTTTAGAGGTTATGATCATGTAAGTTTATGGTTTTTGTTGGGCAGGATTTTTCTTAGTGGTAGGCATAGAATTATGGTTAGGGCTCTTTTTTAGACTGGTGGAAGTGTGTTTGTTGAGCAGTATGTGATGAGAAGGTACAAGAACAATCCTAGTAGTGAGAGTATGACAATGACTGTGTCAGTTGTCATTTCGTGTTTAGAAAGCTTTTCATAATACATCATTTAGACAGGAAGCCGGGTAGCAGGAGAAGTGCTGCTGGGAAGCTTAAGACTAATATTGAGATTTTATTGAGTATGTGGGTTTTTTGTTCTTTAGGCCATTATCATTGGTGGTTTTTGAACTTTCTTTGTGTTAAGAGCAAGGAATACTGTGGCAGTTATTAGGAAGTATAAGTAGAAAGTCAGTAGGGGGTGTTTGGGTATTACAGCCATAATAATTATGGCTATTCAACCGAAGTGAGAATGCTTAAGATTTTTCACATTTGTGTTGGATTTAGTCCAATTCAGTCTCCTAGGGCTGCTGAGGCAAGGATTATGGTGATTAATAGTTTTGAGCAAAGTGAGTTAGGAAGAGAATGGTGATGGGAGGCAGGGAATTTAATTATTGTTGATAGCAGTGATTAGGGATTAAGTACTTCTGGGAATCAGAAATTGAAAGGGACTGGGACTAGTTAGATTGCAATTACTGTTGTCAGGAGGGGCAGGATGGTTGGGTTTGCTAATGTCTCACTAGTTCTGCTTCAAAAGACGACAGATGCTGAGGTGGCTGCTTGTGCTGGGATGTATTTGATTATGGTTTCAATGGCTCGTGGGTGGTGGGATTTGCAGATTTGGAGGTGAGTGGAATGATAGTGCGGGTGTTAATTCCTATTCTTGTTCAAGCTATGATTCAGTGGTTGCTCAAAATTGTAATGATTGTCCCTAGGAGTAAGGATGGGGAGAAGAATGACTTTGCATGTTACAGCTCTCTGCTCACCTGAGTTTGTTACTGCTTGTACTCACTTTTCTGGTCCTTTAGTAAAAGGCAAAGTTCATCATAGAGAGAAACAAACCTGGATTGCTCTGGTCTGAATTCAGCTCACAACATTCAGCTGTTAATCCTCAAATGTACAAATCCCTAAGAGCAGCTGCACCTTCAGGATGTCCTGACCCAACAGAGAAGTTGTAAACTTCTTTGTCAGAATGGGCTCTTGGAGGACATCAAGATGCTTTCCCATCTTGATGTTAGATGTTTTTCCAAGATGCTGAACATCAAGGTTCAGTCCACTGGGGGGAAAGATGAAGAATTTGGGCGGGGCTTGAGCCAAAATGGCATTTTGTCGCTTCGCATTTCCTCCCAGCTTTTGCAGCGGGGCGACAACTCCATCCCCCCAAACCACTCACCTTTCCAAGGCACACGTGGGCCTGGCTGGCAGCTCAGGCCACTCTTGAAGTGGCTGCTGCAGCTGGAAACAGGAGTTGTTGCTGAACTTTTCAACTTGCTTTACCCCGTCCTGTCGCAGTAACGACACGAAGGAAGAAGGAGAAACAAGAAACACCTGTCAGGAGAGTAAGGAGCAAAGGGCCAGGCGAGACCCGCCCTGTTTATTATATATGCATTTTAGAAATCACTGTCCATTGGAGGAACGAGCTTGTCATCCCTCAATCACAGTGGTCAAAGGAAATGTCCATCAAACTTCTGTGCCTAGGAAAAAGGAATGTAAACAATAAGATAATGTTACAATAACATAGCTATGTTTACATAGAAAAATGTGAGAAATTAGCTACAAAAAAATAATAACATCCAGAACTGCAAAAGTCAGAGCAACACCCTCCCAAATCAGCCATCAAGTGGCTGAGAAAGGACACAAAGAGATGACCCTGAAGGAAGGGGACCAAAAGCTTGGAAAAGGAGGAAAGAAAGGCTCTGATGACAAAAAAACAAAGGTTTATTTTGGACAGCAAATTGACACCCCCCACCCTCCAGCTCTCCCANCCCCCCACCCTCCAGCTCTCCCAAACTGGCAGCCGAGCGGTGCTGTTTCCATGGCATGAGCTGCTGGCACCCTGGGGAGAGAAAGCAGAAAGCGACGGTCAGTCGGAGAAGGCTCCTGTCCACCCTGTCCCACCACGGCCTGTGCCCAGGCCAGGCTGCTGGTTGTGCTCAGAGCCCAAACCTCCCGACCCATTCTCCCTTTTTACAGGAGAGCAGGATGGCAGGATGTGTTCCACCTCCTGCACTTAAGCATGGCACATCAGCCTCCTCAGCACCTGCAAGAGCACAGTGCTCGTGTGCCTGGTGCTGTCTGCCAGCAGCCCTTCTCCCAGCCGTGCTGTGAAGCCGGGTACCCACCTCTAGAGCCCGGCTGCCAGAAGAGCAGCTGATCCCGCCTGAGGTCCTCGTCCGTCTTGAAGGAGATGTCCCCGCAGACCACGGCCCCTCGGGGTAGCACTGGCACTGCATCCACTGTGCAGACGGTCCCAGCACTTCACCATCCTGTCCAGGAACCAGGTAGAATCTTCCTGGAAAAAACAAAGAACAATTCCATGAAAGTCAATGAAAAACAAGACCTGGAAAGTTGAAAAAACGTCAAAGGTTATCAGTGTATCAGAGGCCTGGGTAGGGTCTGACCAGTCCAGGCAAGGATTAAACCTCTCCACAGGTGGGCAAAAACCCCACCTTGCCCATACCTAAGCCCACCCCTTCCTCGAAGGCCTGCAAAGCAAACCAGCTGGTGCA
>VZRZ01007461.1:43026-53416 GCA_013398175.1 Climacteris rufus | reverse complement strand
AGGGGACAGCAGGCAGGGGACAACAGGCAGGGGACAACAGGCAGGGGACAACAGGCAGGCGAAAACAGGCAGTGAGATCAGGCAGGGGAGAACAGGCAGGGGACAACAGGCAGGGGAGATCAGCCCAGCCCTTCCCCTGCAGCACAGGGCCCCCATTTTGTGTGCTGTGCCCCACCTGCCAGACTGTTACCCTGTGGCTCTTGGCTGGGCCTGACAAACCCATCAAAACCCCATTTTTTAGTCTTGATTCCCCAGCCTGCCCAGGCCTGGGGTGGTGGCAGTTGAATGACACGAGAAGTTGGAGCTCAGGGTGACAGGATGGCAAGAGTGATAGAAATTCTAATGAGAATTTTAAATCCCCAAGAGCAGCTGCACTGCCTGGCTCACACTGGGACACCCTTCTCAGGCACTTGTGAAATCAGCAGTTATTTCAAGGCAGCCTAAACCACATAATTTGTGCTGTTATTTGTATTATTTTAATTTCTCTTTTTTATTCGAGCTGTCAGGCAGTTTGGGGATTAATGGGTTGTCTGTGTTAGGAGGCAGTTACAGGATGATGTGAGACATTGCCTTGATGAACTTCTGTTTAATTACAAAGCAGGAAAGGCTTTCCTAGAGTGTTGCATTAAATCAACCACACAGTTTTATGCACAGTTCTTTGACCAAAGCCAGGATTTGGACCAAAAAAAACCAAACCCTCTCCAATTTCCTCTTGCATCAGCAGCCTCAAAAGGCAATTCTCCTTTTTCTCCCTCTGTGTCCCTGCTCTGGGCATCTTTGGCTTTTTGCTCTCCCCAAACCCCCAAGCTGCAGGTTTTCACTGCCCTTTTTGCTCTGTGTGGCAGCCCCAGGGAAGCCACGTGGATAAAGTGCCTCTGCTTGGAGCAGGAGTTGCTGTGCTTTCAGTTCCCTGATTCCACAGGGCCATTTCTTCATTTTTTTTTTGTGCTTATTTGAAGGCAGAATGATGGTTACCCACCAATTTCGATGAAATTCCACCAAAAGGATTTTCCTTTCAGGACATTCACAGCAGGAATTTGAATGGTGATTGGACCCAAACATCCTTTTGAGGGTGCATCATTCTTTTTAGGGGCCCATTCTGAAAAATGCCCTTCCTCCCTCATGAATCAAAGATTGCTTTGGTCCATTTGATCTTGGATTTTATTTCCTCTTGGGAAAATGGGCATTTGGAACAATAGGATCCCATGTACAGCACATGGTGAGACCTGGAAACCTTAATTTTATAAACAATTACACCCAAGCAAGTGGGAATCCTCTCCCTCCAGCAGGGCTGACAAAAGAGGTGAAGATGAAATTGCTTTTGGTTTAGTTTTTATTTCTTCCTGAGATTTAGAGCCTTCCCTGGTGCTCCTCAGGGTGGTTCTCTGCATCCCACTGGATGCATTCCAGTGGATTGGATAACTCCTTTTACCTTGTGTGGTTTTTTGCTGTTCTCAGTCAGTTTTTGTTCCTCTGCTGGGTGCCACAAGGCCAAGGTGCTCAGTGGATGTAAAATATGAGGAGCTGGTTATTATCATCATTCAAAGCAATCTGCAGGCAAAGCACCAAGAACTGCAAATTGGGCAACTGCACAAACACAGTGGCTGCAGACTGAATCTTTGAGCTGCCCTGTACAAAGAAAACAGGCTAAATTCTGCAAAAAATGACATTCAAACTGATAAACAGGGCTATGAGAACATTTATTCTTTGTGCCTGTCTTCAAACAACTCCAAGTTTGTGTTTTTGGCTATGAAATGTTGATATGATCTCACAGAACAAGATTAGATTAATGGATCAGGGTCCCTCAGTGTCAGCCAAGCAGAGACTGCTTATTCTTTCATGGTCTTTAGAGCATCAGTTGTGTGTTTTTTTGAAGTTTAAAACACTTCTGGAGGCCAGACATGAGAAAGTATTTCTGCTTTCTGCAGTGTGTGAGCACAGACCTCACTGCAAACAAGTGACTTGCTCAGGATCACACAGAAAATCGATATTGCTGAGGAAAACCCATTGAATTTCTTTAGTCTCGAGTACTTCTTTGGACTTGCATGCTTCCTCTCTCCTCCTCATTATTACAACTAATAAGTGTTTATGTCTGCTGGAGTGGGAACCATGGTTAGGGCAGAGAAGCTGCTGTGTGCAATCCATCCTGCAAAGTCATTTCCCCTGAGATAAACACTGAAATAATGGGGGAAAATTACATAAAACGAGCTAAAAAAAGCCAATCAGCTGACAAAAATGGAGTTTTTTACACTTATCTGTGAGAGGGGCCGAACTTCTCTGCTCTAAACACCCCAAACAATAAAGAAAGCATGAAAAAGCAACTAAAGAAGGTGAAATGTCCTGGTTGCTTGGCACACATGTCAAATTCCACATGCAGCCAACCCAGACCCACCCTCTGCTGTGACTCAGGCACTGCCTGGCTTTGCTCAACCTGTGGCTTCCTGGGCAAAACATAACAAGGCTTATTATGAATAAGATCCTTACAAAAATATGGATTTAATTGCTCTAATTGCTTAACAATGAGTTGTCAAGTGCTTAGTGCAGGCTGCAATGCAGGAGAACTGGAGGAATCACATGAAGAGGGAAAGAGGTGTTGGGAATGTCAGTTCCTGTTCCCAGAGCAGGATAGGAGCAGCTCTCCCTGCTGAATCCGTGGGATTGGCATTTCTGTGATTATTGAGCTGTTTATTGATATCTGAGCTGAATATTGATTATTCAATATTGAGCTGAATATTGATTATTCTGTGATTATTGGGGGGAGAGCCAGAGGGACTTTTTTTTTTTTGCAACAATTCTGAACTGTGAGGAGAGGAAGGGCAGGGATCAGGTGGAAATGTCCTGGGGGGAAAGGTTCAGCCTCTCCCTGACAAGGCACATCCTCCAGCCCAGGTCAGCTGAGCAGCCAACCCCTGCACATCTGCGAATTGGGCAGATTTTCCTCACATCTGTCCCACACATCTGGGAATTGGCCAGATTTTCCTCACATCTGTCCCATACATCTGGGAATTGGCCAGATTTTCCTCACATCTGTCCCATACATTTAGGAATTGGCCAGATTTTCCTCCCATCTGTCCCCAAAGGTGTGGCAGTCCCATACATTTGGGAATTGGGCATATTTTCCTTACCTGTGTCCCATACATCTGGGAATTGGCCAGATTTTCCTCACATCTGTCCCATACATCTGGGAATTGGCCACATTTTCCTCCCATCTGTCCCATACATTTAGGAATTGGCCAGATTTTCCTCCCATCTGTCCCCAAAGGTGTGGCAGTCCCATACATTTGGGAATTGGGCATATTTTCCTTACCTGTGTCCCATACATCTGGGAATTGGCCAGATTTTCCTCACATCTGTCCCATACATTTGGGAATTGGGCAGATTTTCCTCACATCTGTCCCATACATTTGGGAATTGGGCAGATTTTCCTCACATCTGTCCCATACATTTGGGAATTGGGCAGATTTTCCTCACATCTGTCCCATACATTTGGGAATTGGGCAGATTTTCCTCACATCTGTCCCATACATTTGGGAATTGGGCAGATTTTCCTCACATCTGTCCCATACATTTGGGAATTGGGCAGATTTTCCTTACCTGTGTCCCATACATCTGGGAATTGGCCAGATTTTCCTCACATCTGTCCCATACATTTAGGAATTGGCCAGATTTTCCTCCCATCTGTCCCCAAAGGTGTGGCAGTCCCATACATTTGGGAATTGGGCATATTTTCCTTACCTGTGTCCCATACATCTGGGAATTGGCCAGATTTTCCTCACATCTGTCCCATACATCTGGGAATTGGCCACATTTTCCTCACATCTGTCCCATACATCAAGGAATTGGGCAGATTTTCCTCACATCTGTCCCCAAAATGTGTGGCAGTCCCACATATCTGGAAATTGGGCAGATTTTCCTCACCACCTGTTCCAAAAGGTGTGGCAGTCCCACATATCTGGGAATTGGCCATCCCCTCTTATCCCCAATTCCCTGGGAAAGCCAGCATGCCTCTCTCTGCTCTCCAAAGGATGCTGTGTTATAATTACACCTCACTTTATTAGGCAGCTGAAGCACAGAGCACATTTGATGCTAATGAAGTGCTGCTGTGGTGGAGTCTGCCACTATTTTTGGAGCTGCAGCACTTTCCACTGGGTGCTGGAGGCTTTGGATGTCTCTGGCTCCTTCTGTGGGGGCTGCCCAGGGAAAAGCAGTGAGTCAGCAAGGGCAGCCTGCAGAACTGCTCACATGCTGGGGATGGGAAATGCTGGGGACAGCCAGAACACACACAAAAGCTCTTTCTGTGCTGTTCAGGTGGTGGGCAGCAGGATCTGCACTGAAAAATCCTCCTGTGCTGGTCACCTGCACAGGCCTCCTTCTTCCTGCTCTCCAGGCCTTTCCCAAAGGAGCCAAACTTCACAGAACTGAAGGGAAACACTGCAGAGCTTGGAGACAGAGCCAGCCCAGCTGATCACTGAGGAGTTTTGCCATCTCCATTCCTGCAGCAAAGCCCCAGGAGCTGCTGGGCCTTGGCAAGGCAGGATTTGCTGTTCCAGTTTTCCTAGATCAGAATGCTCCCACATCCCCTGGTGTGGCAGTGACAGCTCAGGGGCTGAGAGCAGCACAGAGCCGTCCCTCCCTTCCTCCCCACCCTGCAGGGTGTGTTCTGTCACCACCTGAGGGCTGAGGGCAGCACCAAACCTCCTCCCAATCCCAATCCCTTCCTGCCACAGCCTCCCCTCCCAGGGCAAAGCTTCCAGGTGTCTCCTGAGCCACAAAGCAGGAATGTGCCAGAGCCAGCAGCAATTACAGACAATCTCCACACCCCCTTGGTTTGGGGGCTCTTGGCACTGCAACTTCCCCATTCCCAGAGGGAAAGGAATGACTGGAGCACCAGCACCTCCTGCAGCTTCCCCTCAGAGCACAACAGAGTCACTGAATTTGGGTTGCAGCCTCTCCTGGTTCTGCTTGCTGGATGGGACTTTTCCCATCTCAGTGTTCCCACACACAATTTTTGCTGTAAGTGAATTTTCTAAGCAATTTTCTCTGCTGGTATCAGTAAATTTACCTCAGCAGTAGCAGGTAACCCTGTGTACAACCCTTCTGTATCTTCTTAGAGTTGATTTCTGTGAGCAGGCCAGTCCCAGAACTGTAGGAAAAACTCCCTCTAACTCCAAACCCTCTGCCTAAACCCATCACCCACTGAACCACACACAAGAGAAGGTGCAACCCATCACAGACACAGCTCCAGTGACAGGAAAAAACAAAGAACAGGGGGCAGAACACAGCCCAGAGCACAGCACCTCTCAGCCAGCCAGGAATTCTGCACAGCCAGCTCAGTGCCTCCCTCTGCTGAACCCCGGGGATACTCCAGAGGGAATTCCAGGCTGGGTGGGGCTGGAAGGGATCTCCCAGCTCATCCTGTTCCAACCCTGCCAGTTCCTCTATCCCAGGTTGCTCCAAGCTTTGTCCAATCCGGCCTTGGACACTTCCAGGGATGTGGGCACCCTGTGCCAGGGCCTCCCCACCCTCCAGCCAGGAATTCCTTCCCAATATCCCACCCAACCGTGCCCTGTGGCAGTGGGAGCCATTCCCTGTGTCCTGTCCCTCCAGCCCTTGTTCCCAGTCCCTCTCCAGCTCTCCTGGAGCCCCTTTGGGCACTGAAGGGGCTCTGAGCTCTCCCTGGAGCCTTCTCCTCTCCAGGTGAGCCCCCCCAGCCCTTAAATTATCAAAAGGAGGTGGAACTCATCAATGATTCTTTGACTTCCACACAATTTTTAACACCCACCAGCTGGAGTGCAGCCCCTTGGTGCAAGCCAAGCATTCCTCAGGTGTCCAAGTTCCTCCACTGTCTCTGGAGCACTCCAAGCCCAATTCCTCTTTCCCAGTGAGTCTCCCACCTCAGGGAGAGCTGCACTGCTCCCTTTCCTATCCCCTTCTCAAGAAGCCTTAAGAATGTGATGAAATCTTTATTTCTTGTCGAGTCTGACCCTGCTGGCTACCTCAGCTCAGAATTCCTGGGCAGACAGATGGTGCAGTTACATAAACCTGGATTCCTGCAGAAGTCTGGCTAAGGAAGAGCTCCAGAGTGCCAGACTTGGTACTCTGAACACGCCTGCTTTGTGTAAGAGCAGAGCTACTGCTACCCCAGCACTGATTTCTGCTCACTTCAACACCAAGAAAACAGAGGACTTTCTCCACTTTTAGCCACAGGAAAAAATTGACAGAAAAATACTTCCCTTTCCCAGCAACAGCTTGGTTTTGAACCAGTTTCCAAGCCTACAGAATGAAGGATCAGGCCTTTGCTTTCTGATCTAACTCCTCCTGACTAAAAGCCTTACAGCCCACAAGGATACAGAACACAAAAGGGACACACACTCCAAATTTTGTTACAGTCCCAGGAATAAGTTACTCTGCAAAACTCTGGAGTATTCCCAGCCTTTCCACTTCAAAATCAAGGCACAGCTCCTGAAATGCCTCTAGAAAGTTCTCTGTTTAGGTTCAGCACAGATTTAATCCAGATTTTATCCTGCACTGTGTCAGCCCAGCACTACCTGCTATTCCCAAAGACAAATCTGTTCAGGATGCCTTCCCTGCTCATCCAAAGATAAACAAGCTGAATTCCTGTTTATATTAAATAGTTAAAAAAAAAAAATCCAAACCAACCAAAACTCCTGCACACTCCAAATTCTGGTCCCTACCTGCAGCCCCTCAGAAAAATCCCCTGCAAGAGCTCTTACACAGCAATGAAAACACCACAAATCCTTGCTTTTTTTTTTTTTTCCCTTGGAATTTAATGTGGTGCTTTCAGAAGGCTCAGAACACCAACTTGTGAGGATAAACTCCGTTGGAGAGGGAGAAGGTGGATCTCAGGTAGCCCCGGAGCTGAGGCACCTTCTTGATGCGCGCCAGGACCTGGGAATCCACGGCCTTCTGGTCAGCCTTGCGCTGCTCTGTCAGCTCGTATTTCTGCAAAGCACAAACAGCAGCATCAGCACCCTGGGGAGCACTGCACAGCCTCCAGACAGAGCACAAACTCAGGGCAAACCCTCACTCTGAGCATTTTCAAGGAATGTTTTGTCTGTTCTAAATGACAGCGGAGAACTGGAGCGCTCCGTGCAGCCAACACAGCAAAGGTGTTTCAGTCTGAGTGGGATAATCCCCGTTTCTCCTCCAGGGAAGCACAGGCAGAGAAAAATCCCCACATTTCAAAGGGACTTGACCTCACTGTAATGGCATCACCATTAATGACCAATTAAATCCAACTCTGTTTCCTGTTAATTCCCCCTGTCCAGCCTAGCTGGAGCATTCACACAGAATGAACCCCTCCATCCCTTACTTCTTTCTCAGTGTCAAAGATCTCTCCTTCCTGGTGCTTGGGCCTCCTCAGCTTCTTCTTCTTGAAGTAGGAATCTGTGAGGTGCTTGGGAATTTTCACCCCAGTGAGATCCACCTTGGTGGAGGTGGCAATAACAAATTTCTGGTGGGCCCTGCGCAGAGGGACCCGGTTGACAGTCAGGGGGCCTGGAGGCAGAGGAAGGAAAGAAGGAACAGGGTCAACTTTTTGGGTGAGAACTGCTGCTCTTCAGCTGAATTTGTGCAGTGGATGTGATGACATCTGAACCAAGCCCTTCCCTGCAGCCTCTAGAAATGCCAAAACTGTTTGCTGAGCTCTCCGAGGCACTCAGATACTTAAGCTTAATTATGTCCCCTCCACCTCCCTGCAAAGTCACAAATCAGAGTCATTAAGGTTGGAAAAGACCTCCAAGATCATCAAGACAACGTCAGACTGATCACCACCTTGCCAACCAGAGCAGAGCACCAAGTGCCACATGCAGGAACAGCTCCAGGGATGGAGGCTCCACCACAAAATGGGATTCCACCCTGATGTGCCACACCAACCCCTGCACATCTGTTGTGCCACTGACCCCACAGACAGCCTGAACTTAAAAACCCCACCCAAATCCACAGAACCCCCCAAAGAAAGGTATCATCACACTTAGGCAAGGTTTTTACCTGTAACAAGCAGAAGGCCAGTATCAAGCTGCTTCAGGAACACCACACGCTGTCAAGAAAGGAGATGTGACATCAGCCCTCGTGTCCCAGTGCTCCCACACCACAGCCAGGCTGGACCCTGCTCACACTGAGCCTCCTGCTGCAAGCACAGGGCTCCAGCTGTGGGCCAGCTGTGCCACCTGAGGGGCTGCCACCCTTCATCCAAACTCCAGCACCTCCAGGAGCACAGCTCTGCCACGTCCCTCCTCTCCACGAGCTCCACCACTCACAGCTGAGCACTTACTCCAGTTTTACTCCTCCCTCATCCCACAGGATGCCAACAGCCACCCCATCACCCAAATCCTTTGTTAGGATTAAAGGCAGGAACTGGGTAAAACCACAACGACCCCACAACATCACACAGTCAGAACCACCCCCCAGCTGTGTTTTTGGTCAAGTTTTCCTTCTCTGAACAGCATTTGGATGGAATGCAACATCAAAGCCAAAGAAATGAAGAAAATAAAGAATGCCAGTTGTGTTGCTGAGCATGGAGAACCCAATGTCACAATGAAACTCTAACTCTTCCTTTTCACTAAAACTGAAGAAAATAAAGGATGCCAGTTGTGTTGGTGAGCATGGACAACCAAATGTCACAATTCTGTGTTACCTTAATGAAATTCTAATTCTTCCTTTTCACTAAAACTGAAGAAAATAAAGGATGCCAGTTGTGTTGGTGAGCATGGAGAACCCAATGCCACAATCCTGTGTTACCCTAATGAAACTCTAATTTTTCCTTTGCACTAAGTACTGCAGGAGAAAGTTTTGTGTTTGCTGCAGGAGCAGCAACAGAAGCAGGCAGTGGCTCTGCTGCTCTGCACTGCAGCAAGACTCCTTTCACTTTGTCTGCACAACTGGCTGAGCCTGTTTTACCTCCAGCTCTGTGCAGAACGTTCATTTAACAAACATTTCAACCGTACCACCCTTAAGGGCAGCACAGTGAAAACACCAAACCAAATCCCAGGCCTGAGCAGGGCCAGGTGAAGCAGCAGGGAAGGCCAGGGGGTGTGAAACGCTGCCAGGCCCCGGGGAGGGCTGGGCAGCAGCCGTGCCCACCTTGCCGCGGTGCCGGCCGGTCAGCAGGATGAGCACCGTGCCGGGGGTGATGGAGGCGCGCAGGCGCCGCTTGTGCTCGCAGAACGGCTTCTTGCCGTGGCTCAGCAGCTTCCGAGGCACGTCCTCCGTGGGGTAGTACCTGGGCTGGAGGGAAACACACAGCTCACCCACAGCCTGCCTCTGCCCTTGCCCCACAGCTCGGTTTTCTGGAGGATTTCTGCTGCAGATGGTGTTGGGGAACACCGAATGTTTCCCAGAGGGTTTGTGTGTGTGGCGCACAAGTCCCTCCTCAATTCCCACCATCTCCCAAAATGCTGGGTCTGTATTCAAGGAAAGCACTGCCAACCCTCAGCACGGGGTGAGGTCCCTATGTGACCCCACGCAAGAGGCCCAGCACCCAGCCCAAAGCCAAACCTGCACCAAACCACGAGCAGCCCGCTGCCTTCCCATACCATTTTCCGGATTTTAACCACCCGGCTGCCTCCGTTCTTGTCTCCACCCACTGGCTTGGTGATGGTGGCACGGGGCATTTCCTTCTTCTTCTTTTCTATCTGTGTGCAAACAACAGGGAACACTTAGGGCGTTTCAAAGCGAAATCACCACGATAAACGTGATTATTCCCGCAGTGTTTCCCACCCTACCTTCGTCTCTGGGGCCGTGTACTTGCGCTTGTACAGGGCTTTCCTGGCGTACATGGCTGACCGGGAGTACCTCCCGATGCCCCGGGCCAGCACGGGGTTTCTGCTGGCATGGTGCTTCTTCACCCTCTTCTTCTTGTCCCCTGCTGCCTTCTGGCTGGGCTTCTGCTCCGCCGGCTTCTTCTCCCCTGCCTTCTTCTTGGCCGGCTTCTTCTCCGCGGGCGCCTTCTCACCCGCCATCTGCGGTCACACACAGCGGGGGTTAGGGCTCGGTACAGGGCAAACGACACAAAATAAAAGAATCCAAACGATCCTTTACACCTTTCAGCAGCTGTCAGCCGCTTCCTACAACTGCGGCTGCTTCCTGGACGCCTCTCCATGACTGAAAACGCTGCCCGGCGCTGGTTGCAGCAGCTCCACCGCGCATCCAAGCGCCCCTCGGTGGGCAAACACACCCCGAGCCCGCAGCTGCCTCTGTCCCGGCTCGGCACTGCCCCGGCCCCGCTCAGCCCCGCGGAGCCTCCAGCCCTAGCCCCGCTCCCGGGAGGCTCCGCCGCGGCCTCCGCATCCCGCCGCGGCCTGGCCCGCCCGCAGCGGCGACACTCCCGCTCACCCCCACCCCGCGCCCATCCGCGCTCCCCGAGAGCACC
>VZRZ01007461.1:22324-39192 GCA_013398175.1 Climacteris rufus | reverse complement strand
GGGGGAAAGCAAGATTAACAAGAAGAATCATTGACTTCTGCAATGGATCCTGATTCCCATTTCAGTGACTTGCTAGAAATGTGGATATTCCACAATCCCAAAACTCTGTGGAACATTTCTGCAGAGAATGGTCTGGATAAGGCCTTGGTGGGAATATTGGCAGCTTCTCAGTGGAGAAGGAATTGCTGAAACAATTGAAATAATAACCCTAAATTTAGACAAGTGCTCTCATATTTTGCTGATTTAGCAATTCAGCCTGGAATGCTGACTGGCTCAGGAAGGCTCAGGAATTTTTCTGTTCCATTTTTCTGGATATTGCACTGCTCTGTCTGCAGTGACTCTGCTTGGGGAGTTTGTTGGGAATATTTTGCTGCCCTTTGGTAAAACCAAGAGGTTTAACAAGAGGAGCAGCTTGAGCTGTGTGTGCACACATGGCTGAGGATTTCCCTTGTGCCAAAATTAAAAATGATTTTTAATTGCCAGCTACAAATGTGACAGAGCTGGGATTGGGGGGGTGTTGAATTGGAGAGTTGGAGTTCCAAACTAAAACCTAAAATCCTTCCAAGCCTTTTCCTGCAGGATTCCTTCAGGGCTGCCGTAAAAATGGATAATTCCAGCTAGGAGCAGGGGCAGTGCTGGCTCCAAAGAAGTGCCCAAAAGCAGTGCCAGAGGTGGGGACAGAGCTTTGGCCACGGCCCAGCCCTGCCTTGGCTCTGGGCAGGATGCTGAGGGCACTGGGTGGGTGGTGAGGATCCATAGGAATTCCTGGGGTTTGGATTTAAGTGGGATGGATCCCAGCCTGGCTCCACATTCCTGCCAGGAAGCACAGGGGCTTGTCCACACGTGGAGTTCCTTCCTGACCCCCTCAGCTGTGCCCTCTCAGCCATGAGGTTTTGCTTCAGCTTTTAACCTTTCAGATGTTGTCCAGTGTCACTTGTGTTTTGTTTTATTTTTAGGGTTTTTCTTCCTGTTTGCCTTTCAGTTTCTTTGTGTGCTGTGTTTTCCTGCAGTGAGGAAATGCAACTTCTGGTCTGTGTTTATGTTCTATACCTTTGATATCATTTTAATCCAGGCAGACAGAGCGTGGATAAGTGTAGTTCTTGTACTTTTAAAAAAATAAGAATACATAGAATTGCAATATGAACCAATAATGAGCACAATTTTTATTCATTTAGGTACAAAATCCAGCTGGGAAGCTGTCAGATGGCTCTGTGTAAGTTAACTCTGAAAACCTGCTGTTTATTTATTATCTTTCTTTGCTTTTAACCTGTTCTAGATGGTTTCATCCAAACATCACTGGGGTGGAGGCAGAAAACCTGCTCTTAACCAGGGGAGTGGATGGCAGCTTCCTGGCACGGCCCAGCAAAAGTAACCCAGGAGACTTCACACTCTCTGTTAGGTGAGTTTGGGTGCTCCCAGCCTTCCCCCAGGCTGATAAATTTCTTTATTCTCTGGGGAAAGAGTTGTGGATGAATTCCTTGGGAGAGGTGAAAGAATGCGCAGATCACTTTTTAGTGTTGTTTGCTTTTCCCTCTTTTTTTTTCTCCCATTTTCCCTGAAGAGCCTCTCAAATACTTCTACCCAGCTCTAGGCTGGAGGGGAGTGAATCCTGATTTTACAGCAAGACAAAAAAAGCTCAGGGGAAGCAAAGATTGATAAAAACATTGCCCTTCACAAAATCCTTTGGAAAACCAGCTGGAAGTAGGCAGAGGTGTTGGGAATGAGGGATCCAGCAGGAAACCCAGACTCTCCTTGCACAGGAAAAGCCTGCAACTTTTTAAGGGCAACTGTGGCTTTTTCAGCTTCCAAAATTGGCCTTTGGTGACAGTTGTCCCCTGACACTGAGTGCCAGGGATGGGGAAAGGACAGCAAGAGGAAGTAGATAAAGGGAAAGGGAAAAGTGGGGTTGGTGATAAGAGTTGTGCTGCTTGGCTGCTTCAGAGATAAGGAGCCTTGCAGGGGCTGGGTTCCTGCTCTTCCCTCACTGCAGAGACTCTGGGACAGGGAGAGGCTGATGTTTGCTGGGTTCCTGCAGGGTTCCTGCTCTTCCCTCACTGCAGAGGCTCTGGGACAGGGAGAGGCTGATGTTTGCTGGGTTCCTGCAGGGTTCCTGCTCTTCCCTCACTGCAGAGGCTCTGGGACAGGGAGAGGCTGATGTTTGCTGGGTTCCTGCTCTTCCCTCACTGCAGAGGCTCTGGGACAGGGAGAGGCTGATGTTTGCTGGGTTCCTGCTCTTCCCTCACTGCAGAGGCTCTGGGACAAGGAGAGGCTGATGTTTGCTGGGTTCCTGCAGGGTTCCTGCTCTTCCCTCACTGCAGAGACTCTGGGACAGGGAGAGGCTGATGTTTGCTGGGTTCTGGGGAGTTGTGGGCAGAGGAGCAGCCCAGCTCTGCTGGATCCCCCCCACACTGCTTGTGTGTGGAGTTTGGGGGCTCTGAGGGCTTTTTGGTGGGGGCTGCAGGGTTTGCTCTGCCTTCAGGGAATTTTCAGCAGGGAATTTTGTCCCTGTTCTCCCTGGCTGGGGTGCAGAGAAGCTGCAGCAGCAGAGGGGCAGCAGCTCAGCTCTCCTGCAGCATCTCCCTGGGGCTGTGGTGCCATTGGGGGGATGGATTTCTCCACTTCAGGCAGCAGAAACCGAAATAGAGAAGTGATGGATTGATCAGCTGCCTCGGGGGTGGGTTTTTTGTGCTCTCTTTCCAACCTCAGACGAACTGGAGCTGTCACTCACATCAAGATCCAGAACACTGGGGACTACTATGACCTCTACGGGGGAGAGAAGTTTGCCACGCTGGCTGAGCTGGTCCAGTATTACATGGAACACCATGGGCAGCTCAAGGAAAAGAATGGAGATGTTATAGAGCTGAAATATCCCCTCAACTGTGCTGATCCCACCTCAGAAAGGTCAGGAACCTCCTTGTGCTTCTGCATAAATGTGCTGTTTCCATCTGGGGGAAGGGTGGCCACGCTCTTGGGCTCGTTTCAGTGAAATTCCTTGTAAAATAGATGAATAAATGTGGCTCAAGGTGAAGCAATCCCAGCCTCAGGACCTGCTCCCTGCAGGATTCTTCCTTGGGTGGCACAGGGCTGAGAAAGAGGCCATAATTCCCTTTATTTTTGCTGGGACAATGTTTTATTGGAGAAGTTTTCCCGTTGTTGCTGCAAGGAATTCCCAGGGGGTATTTCTGGGTATAACTTTCTCTGCTTGTTCTAGCAGTGGGTAGAAAGTGAAGGCCACACAAATGCTCACATTCCTCCAAGTCCTGCCTTGAGGAGTGGGGTTGATAAGGAGAATTTGGGACTTTAGACTTGAGGAAATGTGCAGGGCTCAGAACTAAACCAGCAGGTACATTTTATTCCTGAAAGTGAAAAAAAAAACCAAGGAAAAATATTCAAACAAATTCCCTCACTCCTCAGGATGGCTTGTGTTTAACAGGGGTGGGGGGAATTGGTGCTTTTTTGGCCATATTTCCTGAAGAATTGAGATTGTTGGGATTTTCCTGTCCAGTTCCTAAAGGGATGGAAGGGTAAAATCTCAAGGATGTGAAATTCCCACAAGTTGATCAGGAAAGTGCAGGATTTCATGAAGGAAATGAAAGGAAATAAAAGAAGAAGGGATGCCTTGACTGAGGGGGAGTTTGCAGTTAGGTTGGTGTTGGTTGGAATCCACTGGGAGGTTGTGAAGGATCCAAATCAAAGCTTCACTGGAAGCCTGTGTGAAATTCCATGGAAGTGCTTTGAAGTGTTCCTGTCCTCACTGCTGTGCACATGGGCACTTGCAAGGCTTATTTCATTTATTATTTTTATAACTGGTGCTTTCTGTAGAGCTGCCCATTGCTCAGTGAACAGAAGGATTTGATTTTGTAATAAATACCTGGAGCATGTGGATTCAGCTGGAATGCTGAGCAGGGTGTGTTTTATTTTGTTGTTTTTATTCCGTTATTTCATTTACAGGTGGTTCCACGGGCATCTCTCGGGGAGAGAAGCTGAGAAACTCCTGACAGAGAAAGGCAAACATGGGAGTTTCCTTGTGAGGGAGAGCCAGAGCCACCCTGGGGACTTTGTCCTCTCTGTGAGGACGGGGGATGACAAAGGAGAGAGCAACGATGGCAAATCCAAAGTGACCCACGTCATGATCCACTGCCAGGTGGGCAGAGCTGGCCATCCCTGGGTTTTGGGTTCATCCCACCTTTTTTGGGGCACCCCTTGGCCCACACTGACCCCTCTGAGGGATCAGCATCCCAGCAGGGTTTGCTTTTGGGGCTCTGCTTGCTCCTGTCAAGGCTTTCTGGGAGATTTGCTCTGGGATGCATCAGAAATGGGGCTCCAGCCTTGTGCTGAGCCTCTGCAGCCTCCTGCATGAATTGCAGCAAAATAGGAGTAAATAAAAATGGGTAAATAAAAATGGGTTTGGGTTTGGGTAAATAAAAATGCAGCCTCAGATGTCTGCTGTCAGTTCAGGTGCAGCCACCTGATGGATGGATGAGTGTTCACTCCAAGAAATGCCTTGCAGTCTAAATCTTCACTTTAACATACTGAATAATACTTCTTCACTGAGGTATTATTAAATTACAGTTTTGATATTTAATATAAGCCCACAGGTTGCTATTTTTTAAAAAATCATCGATTTTTGTCGTTTTCTTGCTGTGCCAAAAGAGTGCAACAACTGAATTGTATAAAATCAACTAAAATGCAATAACAGAAGTGGTTTGGAGGTAGAAATGGCCTACCAGGACTGTAAATGCTGTACTAGCAGAGTATTTTCCTTTTTCCAAGGAAACCTCTCTGATTTGCAGTTGGCATTTATGCCATTGAGGAAAATACCTTGGGATTGCTTCCTTAAATTCAGGGTGGTGCCAGGCAGTGCCAGCCTTTCAGGACCCAGTGATACACTTCATTTTGGAAATCAGATCCAATTCCTAATTCCTGGATTCTAACCCAGGATCTGCTTGAGGTGCTGGACCCCAGCTCAGGGGGAATCAGCTCTCCTGGAAAGGAATAAACTGAATTTCAAGGAGATGGCAAAGGGGGGAGTGTCCACCAGAGAGTGTTTGTGTTTCTGTCCATTAAAGTCCTGCCATCCCTCAGCACAAGGATTATTTTAGCTGAGTCTTTGCCACACAGTTGTAAAGATCATTTCTGGTGCCAGCCACAAAGAAATGCATTTATTTTGCTGAGCATTTGTCTTCCAAGGACCTGAAATACGACGTGGGTGGAGGGGAGAAGTTTGACTCTCTGACAGACCTGGTGGAGCATTACAAGAAGAACCCCATGGTGGAAACTCTGGGCACTGTGCTGCAGCTCAAACAGGTGAGTGGAAGGAGAGGACACCCCTGGGCTGGGCCACCTCTAGAATATTTGTGCAAATGCAGCTTTTCCATCTGTTCTGCAAGGCTTTCCTGATGGAAAAATGAGGAATTAAACTTCACGAGATGGAGGGCAAAGTCATGAAATGGGAGCAATTTCTGTCATGCTTGTGAAGGGATGGTCTTGTCTCTGATGTGCAGAATTTCCTGGTGTCATCCTGGTCTGTAGGAATTGCAGGGCAAGCCCAGAAGTGAGATAATTCCATGGATAAAATAAAACCTGGGAGGCTTTAAAACAATTATTCCCTTCCTCGCTGCCCTTCCTTGGAGTTCCAACATTCTGACATCCCAAAAGATGCCTGGATCCTAGAATTCCTATAAAAATATCCTTAATTTAAGGGATTAATGTTTGAATTGCCTTTTGCTGGTTGCTGTTTGCTCACCCTGTGCTGGGTGGGGTTTGTGTCCCCCAGCCCCTGAACACCACGCGCATCAACGCCGCCGAGATTGAGAGCCGGGTCAGGGAGCTCAGCAAACTGGCAGAGACCACAGACAAAGTCAAGCAGGGCTTCTGGGAGGAGTTTGAGGTAATTCCTTGCATCCCAACTCCTGGTTCCTACAGTTTTTCCTGCCTTGGTCCATCTCACGCTGCTGGGGTGGGGTTGGGTTCTGCCTTCCTGCTGTTTCCTGCTCCCATCTCCAGAGGGTGAAATTTTGCCAGTTCCACTCTTGGGGCTTGAAATATTTGGCTTGTTTTTTCTGGTTCTGAGAGTTAATTGTGTTTTCAGTGCTGTTGGTGCAGTCCCTGGCACAATCCCTGCTGGATTTTCTCCCCACCACGACGAGCCCTCATGTCCCCCTGTGTCTGTACCCCCAGGACAATCCCTCAGGTTCCTTCTGCTCCTTGGGAAGTTGGGAACCATTTCTTTAGGAAACTTCCATGTGATTTCTCAGTCAATACCTGCTCTTGCCCTTGTGGCTTTTTGATGGTCGTTTTTGGGGATTTTAGAGCCTTGATGAAGTGCTGCAAAGCTCTGGGGTGAAGCAACATGCATTTATTTTTGTTTTGTTCTGGTGTTTCATTTCTCTCTGCAGGCAAAATCCCAATTTCCTCACAGAAAGAGTGACAGGACAGGGGGAATGGCTTCAAATTGGGAGAGGTTTAGATGGGATATTGGGAAGGAATTGTTCCCTGGGAGAGTGAGGAGGCCAGGTTGGATGGGGCTTGGAGCAGCCTGGGACAGTGGAAGGTGTCCCTACCCATGGCAGGGATGGGATTTAAGGCCCTTCCAACCCAACCTTGGACACTCCAGGCTGGAAATCATGGACTGGTTTATTAAGGAAGCCACCAGTGGAGTCTGGAATTCCACCAGCAGATGGCAACAGGAAACTGGGAAGTGCTGAGGGAGCAGCAGCGAGGATGGTTTGGGCTGTGGGAGGCTCCTTGGAGAAACTTCTTGGATCGTGATGGATTTACAAAGTGCCCATTCTTGGAGAAACCCTCTTTGATCAGAAATATCCATTAGCTGATTGTGCTGCCCAGTGTGCTCTGATTACTGCCAGGAAGGGGAAAACAAATCCATGAGAAGTGGAGGAATTGCCACAGAGCTGTGTGCAGGGTGAGGTCAGGGAAATGCTCAAATGAGGATGAAGCTTTGTCCTTCCTTTTTCCAGAGGGAAGGGACAGTCCTTGATCCAGGGCTGCTGAGTGCTCAGAATTCCATCTGCAGGGGGAAGGAAGACAGCGGAGGCTGTGTGTGTGGGAAGGCAAAATAGACCTGAGCTATTAATGCACAGCTCTTTCCTCTGATGTGGAATAAATTTGTCCTGGAGAGGATTTATCAGTGGGGCCTTACAAGGAAAGTCCTTTCCTTACAGAAAGAAAAATCTTAGAGGAAAAGTAAATAAATCAAGGCTTTTACCTGTGAGGCTTTGCACTTCTGCTTCCCCTTCACTGTTCTTAGTGAGGTCAGCACTAAACCTTAATTTTTTTTTTGGGAATGAAGCCCTTTACCAGCAGTTTTAGTGGCCTGCTTTCCCATTGCCCTCAGGGCAGCTGCAGCTGCCCACCCTGCTGCAGGTTGTCCATGAATCCCTGTCTGTGCTGCTCAGGAGCTGCCAGCCCAGATGGTGCCTCTAAATTACTTTTCTGCAGGCAGGAATGAGCCTTTTGTCCCAGCAGCCAGCAGGCAGGAATGGTGACACTCCCTGGAGGGTTCATCCTTCTGGAAAATGGGGATTGCTGGGCTTAGTGCTGGGATTTTGCAGGGAAATGGAGGAGGATATTCCAGATTTGTGGTTGTGTTGTTCCAGCTGGGAATGAGCTTGTTGGGAGTTGCTGCTGCTCGTGGGTCTCTCCTCAGGGATGCTCCAAGCAATAATAATTAACTCTGGGCAGGAAGATGTGGTTTCCACACACTTAATTGCTTCAATTCTTTAACTTGCTGGGGAAGTTTTGCCCTCAGTCCTTTTTGCTGGCATTCCACAGGCCAGGCTTTGGGGGGAGATGTTCTCTGTGCTTTGGCACAAGATTTAAACCTGCATCTCTTACATTTCTTTTACTCCTGGCTTTAGGATGAGCCTCATTATCCAAGGTCATTCAATGAGGAGTGACAGGCTGAAACAGGAGTGAGAAATGTGCCTGGCATGCCCAAAATTTAAATAAGAGCAAGAGTCTGAAGGGTGGGAATGACAAAGGGAGCAGCTTCCAAAGGCTGAGTGTTCCTTTTCGTGGGATCAGAACTGCTCTGGGGATGAAAACTTGGAGCAAAGCATTGGGATCCTGGTCCCTCCAGCTCCAGGGAGCTGATTTTGGGAGAAGAGAGATTTTGGGAGAAGAGAGATTTTGGGAGAAGGGAGCTGATTTTGGGAGAAGGGAGCTGATTTTGGGAGAAGGGAGCTTTTGGGAGAAGGGAGCTGATTTTGGGAGAAGGGTGCTTTTGGGAGAAGGGAGCTTTTGGGAGAAGAGAGATTTTGGGAGAAGGGAGCTGATTTTGGGAGAAGGGAGCTTTTGGGAGAAGAGAGATTTTGGGAGAAGGGAGCTGATTTTGGGAGAAGGGAGCTTTTGGGAGAAGAGAGATTTTGGGAGAAGGGAGCTGATTTTGGGAGAAGGGAGCTTTTGGGAGAAGAGAGATTTTGGGAGAAGGGAGCTGATTTTGGGAGAAGGGAGCTTTTGGGAGAAGAGAGATTTTGGGAGAAGGGAGCTGATTTTGGGAGAAGGGAGCTTTTGGGAGAAGAGAGATTTTGGGAGAAGGGAGCTGATTTTGGGAGAAGGGAGCTTTTGGGAGAAGAGAGATTTTGGGAGAAGGGAGCTGATTTTGGGAGAAGGGAGCTTTTGGGAGAAGAGAGATTTTGGGAGAAGGGAGCTGATTTTGGGAGAAGGGAGCTTTTGGGAGAAGAGAGATTTTGGGAGAAGGGAGCTGATTTTGGGAGAAGGGAGCTTTTGGGAGAAGAGAGATTTTGGGAGAAGGGAGCTGATTTTGGGAGAAGGGAGCTTTTGGGAGAAGAGAGATTTTGGGAGAAGGGAGCTGATTTTGGGAGAAGGGAGCTTTTGGGAGAAGGGAGCTTTGCCATGAAGCAGCATGGATGTGAAAATATGGAATTGCTGCTGCCCCTGTGCCGTTGTGTCCCAGAAATCCCCGCTCAGGTTGTTCTTCACTGGGATAATTCCTGGATAAGCCCATTTCTGCTCACCCAGAGCCCCTCTCCTCCCCTTGCTGTGGGAGAAGGGGTTGCTGTGAGGAGGGGCCAGCCCACCCTGCTGTTTCTGACCTCCCTGTGTGTGCTTTCCCCTCAGACCCTGCAGCAGCAGGAGTGCAAACTCCTCTACAGCCGCAAGGAAGGGCAGCGCCAGGAAAACAAGAACAAAAACAGATACAAAAACATTTTACCCTGTGAGTATTGATCCCTCATTGCCATGGCATGGCTGCTCTGCCTCAGAAATACTGCCTTAATTAAGCACCCCTGGGCTTTTCTTCTCTTTAATGGTCATTTCCCCTCTGATCAGTGTTAGCCCATGGTGGCCTTGAATTTGGGTTCAAACATTGGCACTTTGTAGATATTTGTAATGTTGGTTTTTATCTTCAGCTCTCATTTCAAAGTCTCACAACTGTCAACAGGCTGGGGGTCTTAAATTTGAGAGGATTAATCCTCAGGCTTTGGCTTCCCTTAGTGTTTGAGTGTCCCTGAGTTCCCAGGACATGGACATGGTTTTATCCAGCTGCTCATGGCCACTTCTTTAAAGAAAGCAAAAGAGGCAGTTTGGACTATTTCAATCACTAATTCCCTGAGTTTGGTAATGAATTAATTCATTAATTAATGCAAGTGCTTACCATCCATGTGCATTTTTTGCAGTTGACCACACCAGAGTTGTTCTCCACGATGGGGACCCCAATGAACCAGTCTCAGACTACATCAATGCCAATATAATTATGGTGAGTGAATTCCCACCTCCCATCCTCTGATGACATCCACATCTCTTTAAAATCCTCCCCTAAATCCCAGGGATTCTTGCCACCTTTTGTTAAATTGTTGTTTTTTTCCCCCCTTTAGCCTGAGTTTGAAACCAAGTGCAACAACTCAAAGCCAAAAAAAAGCTACATTGCTACTCAAGGCTGCCTCCAGAACACGGTGAATGATTTCTGGAGGATGGTGTTCCAGGAGAATTCCAGGGTTATTGTCATGACCACGAAAGAAGTGGAAAGAGGAAAGGTAAATCCAGCCCCCAGCTGGCCTTTGGAGTGCAAGGAAGGGCTGAGCTGAGCGGGATAAATTGATTTTTGTGTGGAATTTGGTGTGCCACCAGATTCCTTGGAGCTCTGGAAGGTGTTGAGTCCTTTTTTATTGGTGCCCCTGGGAATTGGGGATATATTCCTGTTGGATCAAGCTTCCCTTTCTTAAGGATTGACTGAGGAAATTTCAGTGCTGAGTGTGAACCTTTGCATTTTAAACTTACCCAGGGGAGGAGGCACTGGGATGGGAGGTGAGGCCAGGCTGGAATTCCCTGTGTTTGGAGGGGAAAATTCCCTGTGTTTGGAGGGGAAAATTCCCTGTGTTTGGAGGGGAAAATTCCCTGTGTTTGGAGGGGAGAATTCCCTGTGTTTGGAGGGGAAAATTCCCTGCTCTTGCAGCAAAGGTGCTGCCATTCCTTTTAGCTCATCAAGCCTGCATGGACTTCACTGAAAAAGCAGAATTATGGGATTTTATTATTACAAAAACCAACATAGAGGTGTTGTCCTTAGCTGGGAATTGCTCTGGCAGGATTTAATGCTCTCCAAGAAGAATTTTCCCTGCAGTGGTGTATCCCAAAAACCTCCATTTCCCTCTGCTCTTGCTCCCTGGCCTCTGAGGACATTTTCCTTTATTTCTGGCTTCCAGTGACATAAAGCAGGAAAGGATGGGAAAGAGTTGGGCTCTGCAATCCTGGCAGCTTCCTGTGGATTGTGCGGATTTATCTTTGGAATTTGGTGCTTCTGATCTTTTTTCTGTCTGACAAACTCTTTCTTTTCCCTCTCCTTTTTATATTTAAAGTTTCTCTGCCTCTCCCACACAGCATTATCCACCTTTTTACCCTTTTCCATGTTCCCATGGTCTGTTTGTGAAGGAAAAGCTGTTGCCTCCTTAGGGGAGCATCACTTGTGGGAAAAATCAAATTAAAAGTGTAGCTGGAGTTTTATTGTGGGTGAGTGATGACTGCAGGGGTTCCTCACCCCCAAGAACTTGGTGTGGATGGGCTGAAGATAAATAAGAGGATTTTATGGGCTTCTCTCCCTAACTGAGGTGTCAAAGCTGCTTTGGTGCTGTTGGTTGGAGCCATCAGACTTTGTCTTGTGGATCTTTTTTGAGTCTTTGTCAAGTTCTGCCAATTCATCCCCCAATGAAGGGACAGGATTTGTGTTTCCTCCCTGAAGGAGGGAGAAGCTCTCCCTTCCCAAGGATGTTCTTTGTTTTGGAAGAGAAGGAATTAATTATGGGAGTGTTTTGGCAGAGTTGACTTGAATACACCTTTCCTTTCTCCAAGTTATTTATGATTTTTTCAATAATTGAATGGCCTCTGTTCCTCTGCAGTTTCTCCATTATTCTTCCCCAAGTTTTGTTGTTTGCTGGAGAAAGCACTTTAGGATCTGATTAATTCATCAGTGCTGCATTGATTATTCTTTCTTTCCCCTTGATTGTTTATGGATGCCCATTTCACTTCTTAAAGAATTGCAAATACCAGTCCTGATACCAAATCAAAGCTTTTTTTATCTCAGGCCAAGCTTTTTTCAGAGCTGGAAGAGAGAACCCTTTGCAGCAGAGCTCCTTGCCTGGGGAAGGCAGGAACTGGGGAACATCCCAGCCCTGCAGAGCCCTGGATGTGCTCAAAAGTGCAGAAGCAGCAAATCCTCATCATTTTAAAGAGTGGGGCTTTGGAGGGAGTTCAGCATCCCCTCCAGCAAAGTAAAGCTGATTTTCACATCATGTTGCTCTTCAGACTTGTTCTACCAACTGCTCCGAGTTCTGCATTGAAACTCGGAGTTATTTCTGCTGGCACCCCCCAAAATCCATGTGTTTTCTGTAGTTTCTCCCCTTGTGACAGGAAAAGAAAGGCAAAAATAGCAGGAAAGCATCTTGTTGCCTACGTGGGCACGTGTTCAGCCAGCTTTCTCTGTCCTGCCTGGGCAGGAACTTCCCAGTTTGCCCCTGGATATTCAGAGTGGCTGCAGACAGAGCCCATTTCTCTGCAGGGTTTGGTTCTGGGCTGCCTTTGCTCTTGCTGGGAGCTGCTCCCACAGGAATTCCCAGGAGCTGCCCTTCCCTGACCTGTCACAGGAGCCAAGTGCTGAGAGGTGAATCCATTCTTGGAATAGATCCCTGGGCAAGGATCATCTTGCTGGAAGAGCAGCACATCAAAAACTCTGCATTTGAGGAGTTCCAGACACAGGAACTGCTCCCTTTGCAGCTGAAGCCTCTTGGGTGATGGAATTCAAGCTGTGTCAGCCCTTCCTGCTCCAAGGCATGGAAAAACAAGCATGGAAAAGTTCAATTTGTACTAAAAATGATTTATACTTTTGGCTTGTACCTGTTTTGCAGCCTGCAGGGTTTGGGGTGTGGAGCAGCCTGAATTCTGCTGGAATTCTCTGTTTTGGGACTCGTGGCTGGGGGGAGAGGGAAAACCCAGCATTTTCATCTCCAGGTTTTGAAAATATCCAGGCAAAGCAAGTGCTAATGTGATCACCAGAGGTTAGAGAGGAGAGATTGCCTGTACCTGCTTGAAATTATCCAGAGGAGAGGAGAAGCTTCCCCCTCAAATGTCCTTTGTCAGCTGATTGTCCTCTGCATATTCTGCAATCAATCCTTCAGAGTTGTGTTATCCAATTTGCAAAACAGCTTTTTTTTTTTTTCTGCCTAATTATTCCTGCTTTTTTTTTTTTTTTATCCTTTTGGTTGTTGTTGTTGATTTTTATTTCTTTTGAAACCTTGCAGAGTAAGTGTGTCAAGTACTGGCCAGATGAATATTCCCTGAAGGAATACGGAGTGATGCGTGTCCGGAACGTGAAGGAGAGTGCAGCACATGATTACACCCTGAGAGAGCTGAAACTTTCTAAAGTTGGCCAGGTAAGGACAAGAGGAACTCTGGCCTTTGAGTCCAGCCTGTGGATCACAAGGAAAAAAGGCAGGAATAGCCCATTTCTTTGGAATCAGTGAGGTGGTGTTTTTTTTTTTTATCTTGGAGGTGAATAAAGGGAGCCCTGTCTGTCTTTGCAGCTCCATGTTCAGCTCCATCCATCTTCCTCTTTGCCCTTGGGATAACTGGAGATTTTCCTGCCTAAGCAGCTTCTGGCAGGAGAGGCAGGGCTGCAGAGCTTGGAGGGGATCTGGGAAGAGGGAAAATGCTTTTAACTGAGGACAGTGAAACCCAACCAGGCTTTTGCTGCCTCTCCTGGAATTCCTTGCACTGGGAGGAGAGGTGGTGTGTGGGGAAGGGATAAAAAGGTGAGGAAATATGGGAACAGCACTTTTTGGGAAGGAACTGTTTGGATGAGGGAGAAGCAGCAAATCAGGGGGTTCAGTGAGTGATGTGCCAGGCCTGGGAGGGCACTGACTCCTTCCTTCCCATGGGAGCAGGTGGGGTTTGGGAAATGCCCATGGGAAACATTTTGGGAAATGCCATTCCACAGCTGTGCTCCAGAGGGGCTGGGGGAGCTGCCTCTGGAGCTGCAGGGTGCTGTTTGGCCCGCAGGGGAACACGGAGAGGACGGTGTGGCAGTACCACTTCCGCACCTGGCCCGACCACGGCGTCCCCAGCGACCCCGGGGGGGTGCTGGATTTCCTGGAGGAGGTGCACCACAAGCAGGAGAGCATCCCTGACGCAGGGCCCGTTGTGGTTCACTGCAGGTGAGGCCCTGGCCTGCGCTGCTGCTGCTCCTTTAGGCCTGAAATCTTGATACAAATGCGACTTTCCCTCAGTTTTCTGTCTGTCACGTCCTGGGTGGGTGGCACAGGGTGCCCCTGGAAGGGATTTCTCTTTGTGTAAATAAGAATTTCTGCTGTTGGGAGAGAGGGTGGGAGCAGGCTTGGCTGCACATTTCAAAAATCATGGGAATTCTGGCATCCCAGCCCACTCCTGAGGGCTGTCTCCTTTAGGGTGTTCTCCCCTCAGTCTGGGCTCATAAATGAGATGCTTTTGGGCATCTCCTTCCTTTTGAGCAAGGAATTGTTAGATCTGACTTTGGTTTTTTGTTCTGATTCAGGGGTGTTTTTAAACACTGAGGTGCAGCAGTGCTGCTTTCTGTCCCTTCCCTGAGCTCTCTGGTCCCTTTTGGCTTTGTGATTTGCAAACCTCATGTCCCCTAATGTCAGACTGCTAATCGAGCTGGGCTTTTGATGTCTGTTCACAAAGAGCAAACCATTTAAATTGTGTGCTTTTCCCTCTTTTTGCAGCGCTGGGATTGGGCGAACAGGAACTTTCATTGTCATCGACATCCTGATTGACATAATCCGAGAAAAAGGTACCTTATCCCCTCTGATTTCCCTGGATAACCCCACACCCAGGCCAGGAATGGCTGGATATTCACTGTGTGCTGCTCCCATGGCCGTGCCCAGGTGTGGACTGTGACATTGATGTCCCCAAGACCATCCAGATGGTGAGGTCGCAGCGCTCGGGGATGGTGCAGACGGAGGCGCAGTACAGGTTCATTTACATGGCAGTGCAGCACTACATCGAGACCCTGCAGCGCAGGATCGAGGAGGAGCAGGTGGGTTCAGCCCCAAAAAACCCCTGGGAACAGCAGCAGGGACAGGGAGCAGTGGGAGGGCTGGTTTTGGGGAGGGATTGTGTGGTGGGGAGGCTGTGAATGGAAGCTGGGAGCCCTCGCCTGTGTTTGGGTTTGTTGTGCTGAATTAATGAGATCATGAGCTGGAATCTTCTCCCTAAATCATAATCTGGAATCTTCTCCTTAAATCATGAGCTGGAATCTTCTCCCTAAATCATAATCTGGAATCTTCTTTATCTGCTGCTCCCGTGGCCCAAAAATTGTGCATTCCTTGTGTCCAACTGCACCAATCCACCTTTCTCTCCCCACATTTTGTTCACTGCAGCATGTCCAGGTTTCCTGAACAAAACTCAGTCCTCTTCCCAAGCTGTGTCCCCACAAACAGCTTTGCTAAATGCTGCCTGAGAGGGGTTTAAGGATCACCAGGAACACCAGGCTGAGCTGAGCAGGTCCTGAGCCTGTTTTAGGAGAACATCTTGGAAAAACTTCAACCCCAGGAATGTCCTTAATGGGAATTCAGGAGCCAGAACTCCCTGGAGTTCTGCTGGGAGATTGGGGCAGGCCACTCACTCAGCACTTAGAGCATGAAAAAACCCCAACTAAACCCACAACTCCCTCCCCAAACCTCAATTCCCTACAAAACCTTGATTTTTATGTTGTTGGTTGCAGTGTGGAATGCCTGGAAAAGGAAAAATCCATATCCTCTTTCTTTCCCAACGTAGTTCCCTGACAGGAGCTGGAGCTGGGTGCCAGCACAATTGGCTGCAGCCTGGAGCATATGTGCAGAACCCAAATAACAGCTTGGCTGCTTTTTATATCAAACCTAATGGGCTCAGATATTACTTGATTAGAGCTCCTGCAAACCACGCTGCCACTGCCTTGGCCCCATCTCCAGGCTGGAAATAAGGTCAGTGGGAAGCACACTGGCTGTTCAAGAATGAAGTGGGGCTGTTTTCTGCCAAGGAGATGAGGATTGAGTAGCAGTGCTGGTGCAGAGAGTGCTGGATGTGGTGGGATGTGGAAAAATGAGGATTTTCAGGTCTGGTCACCAGGAGCTCCAGCCAAGCTTTAGGTCTGCTCCGTGTTGTTCCCTGCAGAACTGAGCTCACGTTAAAAACACCCCTGGTTACCTCCTCCTGGAATTCCTGCAGTGTTTCCATGCTTGTTTGCTGTGGTTAACTCCAAGCCTGGCTTTTGGTTGTGTTTTGCTTCACAGAAGAGCAAGAGGAAAGGTCACGAGTACACAAACATTAAATATTCGTTATCGGACCAGACGAGCGGGGATCAGAGCCCTCTGCCCCCCTGCACCCCAACCCCAACGTGTCCAGAGTAAGTTCAGTTCTGCTCCCACTTTGGGGCTCTCCTGGTTCATCTCCAGACACCTCACCTGAGGCAGAGTTACCCCAGAACCTGCCCTGCTGCCCTGGGCTTGGGTCTGAGGATAAACCCAGCAAAAGAAATCCTCCTGGAGCTGTGTTGTGTGCACAGCAGGGTTGTTTTGTCTCAGAGCACGTTGCTGGGACTCTAAATCTTGGTTTCATTTCAGAATGAGAGAAGATAGTGCTAGAGTATATGAAAATGTGGGGCTGATGCAGCAGCAGAAGAGTTTCAGATGAGAAGATGTTCAGAGCCTTCCATGCCAAGGCAGGTGTGTATGGCCAGGGGAGGGGACACAAAATGGACCCAGGAATGCACCAAATGCTTGGAATTTGTGCCCCTTAGGGTGTCTGAGTTCCAAAATCTGATTTAAATTTAGTTTTCATGACATTTATTCACAATGTCACCCCCTCCTGCCAAAGCACCACAAGTTTCTAAGCCAGGTTTGAGATTTGAGTGGAGCTTCAAATTTTATATTGAGTCAAAATTGAGCCCTTCTCTACAATGCCTGAATAAGAAATAACTGCTATTTTTTTTCCCTGAATAATTCTTATTTTTTATTTCCTTTCCCAGAAATGAAAATGGTTTTTAAAAAGGTCAAGAAAGAGGTGGAAGAAGCTTCACGTGACCAGTGAACTCTGAGGGCTTGGTACCTTTTTATTTACGGTTTTAATCCTTCAGTAGGCAAAACTTCAGAGCATCTAAAGATTGTTTTTATCTCTTCTCTCCAATTTCCAATTGCTCATTTTCCAAATAAAAGGAAATCCTTTCTACAATGTAGACAACTACTTTGTAGAGTCAGTTTTGAATCCTGCAAACTGTTGGACTGTCATCCATTTGGTTTTTTTTTTAAATAGTATTTTGGTTTCACAGTATGGCTGTTAGTGGGGTTTGGTTTTTTTTTTCTTTATTTGAGCAGTTGTGGGGTTTTTTG
>VZRZ01007456.1:62193-119650 GCA_013398175.1 Climacteris rufus | reverse complement strand
ACGCACAGCGGTTTAATTTATGCAGGGAAATAAAGAGACGAGAAAGGGTTCTTTTCCGTTTATCACCAGCAGGTTTATTCCTGGAACATGGTGTGGAGAAGACGGCCAAAATGGCGCTCAGGGCGTATTATAAGATGGGGGGGGCAAGGGGAGGGCAGCTGGGAGAGCCAATCACTGTGGAGGACCACAATGACTGACAGTGGTGCCGCCAGTAAGTCGGCTGTCTGCACCCGGCATGGGAACCAATGAGCTGTTCCCCTAGGCAGGGACAGCCCCTGCCGCCTGGGGACAGCCCTGCCAGCCGGGCTGTGCCATCCCAGCTGCCGCGCGGGGGCGGGGAAAAGACCAACACCACGCGGGGGGGGGGAAGGAACCGGCACCGCGCGGTGGGGGGAAAGAACCAATGGTCCCAGCCCGGCGGGGCTAGGCCCAGTCGCAAGCCACGCCCAGAGGCATCATAACAAGGTAATGTGAACAGATCACAGTGCTGGGTGGGTCAAAGTATCAAAGCCCTAGAAAAGGTAGGCTAAAATTTGTGTTCAGTGATTACCTAATTTCATAAAAAGTTATAATGCAGTAATTGTATGGAAAATGTGTGGATTTTGGAAATGAGGATGAACAAAAACACTGTAACAATTGCTAACAGATAATAAAACATTTCACAAAGTAAAGTTTAGACTAGATGTTGCCTTCAGAATTAATTCTGCACAGCTCATATCTCTTCATATAAAATTAAATGTATTATTTGAAAAGTCTGTTTGAAATTTCTGGTGTAAAGTCTCATACGCATTGGCTGGTTCTTTACATGTTACTGTTCTAGTTGGAATATTAGACTCACAAAATCACAGAATCACACAGTGTTTTGAGTTGGAAGGGTCCTTTAGAGATGACCTAGTCCTACACCCCTGCCATAAGCAGGGACATCTTTCACTAGGCCAGTATTCTGAAAGTCCCATCCAAGCTGATCTTGAATAAGTCCAGTGTCAGGGCATTCAAACTTCTTTGGGCAACCTGTTCCAGTGTGTCACCACACTCATTCTAAAAAGTTTCTTCTTTATATCTAACCTAAAACTACCTGCTTTCAACTTGAAATCATTACCTTGTGCTATCACTACAGACCTTGATACAATGTCTCTCTGTATCTTTTCCATAAGCCCCTGTTTTATTTTTATTTCCTTCTCTGAACAAAACAGTAACAGACAGAAAAACATATAAAAGGGGCAGTTGAATAAGAAGTGGGGCCCTTCAGTGCATTTGTCTGGCTGAGCTATGCCTCTGATCTCTGCAGTCTGTCCTGCTTTATTAGATCTTTTCTTAATGACCTCTGCATAATCTCACTCTTATCTTATGTGTGCCAGTGCTTCAAGGACTCAGTGCCAGCTACTGGGAGAACTGGCCTGAGGGGAATGGATGACAGCTGCTGGATTCAGACTGGCGCTGTGAGCACCCCTGACCCTTAATGTCAGCTCCTGGAGCCAGTGGGGTCTTGGTGTTAGCTACAGGAGCCAGCACCAACAAAGGAGCCAGCAGCATCTTTAATCTCCAGCCACTGCGGCAGGAATGGTGCCAGTGCTTGGGGAAACCTCAAATATGTGTGTGTTTGTGAAGCTGGAGAATGTGGTCTGTGTGCTGCACTAGTCACCTTCTACCTCTGCCAGCCCAAGAAGAGGAGAAGACATGGCCATCTGTGCCTGTGTCTCATGTGACTTCCGAATGTGCAGGCTGCTGAAGGTAGCGCCTTGTCTATGGACATCTGTGTAGCCACAGTTGTGGACATATCCTTGTGTGCGCGTCTGTGTCTCCATGTGTGTCTATCTGTGGTAGTACATACACTGTCCCTGCTCTTCACACCATTCTAGTATTTCAGGAATTCCCATTAGCCAATGGCCTTTGTGCAAAGAGCTGGGCAATGAAGTGTCCTTTTACAGTACCAAGAATCCTCACATGGCTAAAGTGGGTCTGGAAGAAGACCAGGGGCTTCTGCTGCCTGACCAAAGAGGGGAACAAGAAATCATCCCTCATTCCCTGACAGCCTTGAAACCATACTTACCTGAGTTGTAACCCAGGTGGAATGGTACCATTGTTACTGGAGTTTTGAAAAATCCCAGTACTTACTGACTTGGATTTTGGTCAGGACAGAAATTGACTGATGACTAAAGCCAGCCATCTTGAGACCCTATAAATGGTGGTCCTGAGAGCAGCAGGCTATGTCCATCACCACCTCTCTCTAAGCGTTATTCTCAGAACCAGAAAATTCTCAAGTTTGCAAAGTCTGGAGGACTATCACTGAAAGTTAATGATGTGGCCTGGGCTGATACACCCACTCCTTGGGGCTCAACCTCACCCATCGAAAAATGCAAAGACATTAAATGTATTTCACCATACTCAAGGGGAATTTTTAACAGGTATACCTTTGTACTTTTATGTATTTGCATCTTTGTGTGTACGAACTGATTTAAACCCCCTATAGCAAGTACAGTATGAATGTTGCCCTCTTGGATCTACAGTTAAGTCACTGATGTAATAGTATTAAATCCTATGGAATCACATTGTAAATGTTAAATTAGTCAACAATTAATGCAGCCAGACAGAAGGGTCCTCTTCCTTGTGTAACCCTGTTTTCAACAGCAAACCAGAGTTATAATCTTCTTAGCTCATTATTCCCCCCAATTTCTTCTTGCCATTGCTTCAACCTCAACAGCAGAGACAGAGAAATGTTCTCAAGATTGTCTGAACTTACATTCAGTACAAGTACCGGAGGAACAAGATCTGCAATCAGCTTCAAGGTAAAGCTGTTAAGGAGGAACCCAAACCTTTTTCACATTGTGAGAAACTGCTATGAACTTTACAAAAGTTCTACTTACTTTGGAGACTAACTACAAGAAGATTTTCTCCTCTCTATAGATCCTACCTAACGCTGGCTCCAGAGGCCTGCTCGAGGCCACTCAGCGTTAGTTTGGAAGTGACCCTGCTTTCATGGGGGCTGCCACTTGCAGTTTCCCCAAACACAGGGTGTCCTCCGGCAGCTCTTTTAGTGCTGGGTCCTCTGGGTGAGAGAGAGCCCCAGGCCAATGTCGTGGGTGCAGGCGAAAATAAAGGCCAGAGAAAAGGGCCCTGGTGTGATTTCCAGCTCTTTTATTTCCCAGGGAGAAGCAGCAGAAAAGGCAGGAGAGGGTCCGGGGTCCAGGAGAGGCGGCGCAAGGATCGGGAAGAGCTGGAGGCTTCAGGGACCAGAGACGACTACAGGCAGGGGTATTTATAGGGACACAGGCAGGGGAAAGTAACCAATTGAGGTACAAGGATTTACATGTAACCAATCGAGAATTGAACAGCAACGAAGTTTCTAGAACTTAACCTTATATAGAACATTAGGTAATACCATAACTAACCAATGAACTGAAACATGGAAACGAAGTTGCAAGGGATGCTTGGGGTGAGCCAGAAAGCCCACTCTGACCAGGAGTGTGACTCAGACAGTGGCAGCCTCAGGCTGAGTCCACCAGTCTTGAGCCTGTGGGGCTGTGGCTTTTGCCACATACGCCGCCACACCTACCTTTCTTCCTATGCTGATGATTTGCATTCTATAAAAATGCTATTATTTCTTCATTGACTGTGCAAGAGCACAGATGACATTGCTGTACACTGAATATTTAGCTGGTGAAAATCTCATGAGTGATGACAAAAATAACTTAAAGTTCCCACTCTTCAGTATCTAAAGAAGACTGCTCTGCACTTCAGTAAGTAGAGTTTTCTAGGTGTGATGGCTCCCTAGAATCTGTTAAAAAATGCCAAAAAATATTTGGATAATCATGTTCTTTGTCCAAGGCCTCAATATGTTAATGTACAATAGTCCCATTACTACAAATAATTTAAACTCTGTCTCAGCTGGCATTTTTTTTGCGAAGTGTGTAACCGGACAGAGTTAATAATTAAAATATGGGGGGTTTTGTATGTCTTGAAGATCACCATGTCAGACAAACATTTCAATAAATTATGAATATATTGCATCCATTTTTTAGTAGCCATTATTCATGAAGGACTTGGTACTTATTGCACAGTGCTAGACGCTTATCGCACACTGCTAAATACTGTAAGGCAGGGAGATAAACCAGCAGAGGCTCTAGTTACTCAGGTTCCAGAAGCCACCAAGGGAGAAGGTGGATCAAGCCAACTCGCTGAACTCAAAGCTGTTCAGTTGGCCCTGGACATTGCTGAAAGAGAAAAGTGGCCAAGGCTCTATCTCTACACCAATTCATGGATGATAGCCAATGCTCTATGGCGTTGGCTGGGAAAGTGGAGAAAGGCTAATTGGCAGCATAGGGGAAAACCAATCTGGGCTGTTGAAGAGTGGAAAGACATCACTGCTCAGGTAGAAAAGCTATCCGTGAAGGTCTGCCATGTAGATGCCCATGTCCCAAGGAGGAGGGCTAATGAGGAGCACAGAAATAATGAGCAGGTAGATCAGGCTGCAAAAATAGAGGTGTCCCAGACAGACTTAGATTGGCAACACAAGGGAGAGTTGTTCCTAGCTCGATGGGCCCATGATGCCTCAGGCCATCAAGTCAGGGATGCCACTTATAAGTAGTGGGCACGAGACCAAGGGGTGGATCTAACCATGGACTGCATCTCTCAAGTTATCCACGACTGTGAGATGTGCACTGCCATCAAGCAGGCCAAGCAGATGAAAGCCCTGTGGTATGGGGCACGATGGTCCAAATATAAGTATGGGGAGGCCTGGCAGACTGATTATATTACCCTGCCTCAAACCCGCCGAGGCAAGCTCTATGTGNTTCCTAGCTCGATGGGCCCATGATGCCTCAGGCCATCAAGTCAGGGATGCCACTTATAAGTAGTGGGCACGAGACCAAGGGGTGGATCTAACCATGGACTGCATCTCTCAAGTTATCCACGACTGTGAGATGTGCACTGCCATCAAGCAGGCCAAGCAGATGAAAGCCCTGTGGTATGGGGAACGATGGTCCAAATATAAGTATGGGGAGGCCTGGCAGACTGATTATATTACCCTGCCTCAAACCCGCCGAGGCAAGCTCTATGTGCTCACAATGATAGAAGCCACCACAGGGTGGTTGGAGACCTACCCTGTGCCCCACGCCACTGCCCAGAACACCATCCTGGGCCTAGAAAAACAAGTCCTTTGGAGGCATGGTACCCCTGAGAGAATAGAGTCTGAAAGTGGGACTAATTTCAAGAACAGCCTCATAAACACCTGGGTTAAGGAATATGGCATTGAGTGGGTGTACCATATCCCTTGCCATGCACAAGCTGCAGGCAAAGTGGAGCAGTGCAATGAACTATTAAAAACCACCTTGAAGACACAGGGTGGGGAATCATTCAAAAATTGGGAGCAGCATTTAGCAAAGGCTACCTGGCTACTTAACACCCAAGGTTCCACCAACCAGGCGGGCCCTGCCCAATCTGAATCCCTGCATAAAGTAGATGGGGACAAGGTCCCAGTAGTACAGGCCAGAGGACTGTTAGGAAAGACCGTTTGAATTGCTTCTGCCTCTGGTACAGACAAACCCATTCATGGGGTTGTCTTTGCTCAGAGACCAGGCTGTACATGGTGGGTAATGCAGAAAAATGGAACAACATATTGTGTGCCACAGGGAGATCTGACGTTGGGTGGGGGCCACTTGTAAATACCACTGTTTGCTGAATGTCACTCTCACTATCTGTATATATGTGTAAATGTATGTGTGTGTAGAGGTAGAATATACTGGTTTGGGCACTAAGCTGATGATATGGAATAAGAGGCGGAATATCTTGGGGTGACTGTATCATTTCCCCGTTATATTGTATTCCCATCATCAGCTGTCATTGTCAGTGGAGCTTTCAGTGTGGGGTTATGTTTCTACCTGAGAGAAGCGGATTTCCTCTCAGTGGACTGTTTAAAAACAAGGTGACTCCCCAGCTGGGGTGGACAAGGTTGGCTGTGGCAGAGAGAGAGAGAAGGTTTTTTTTCTTTTTTCCCCCCTGCCTTTTCAGACAGTTTTTTTTCCTTTTTTTGCCTTTTCCTCTGTTTCCTTGGACCTGTACCATCTCCTGGGACTAAAGTGCCGATTTTTCCTGAGAGGACTGGCGCACACACCCCCAGGCCTGGAGAGGCCTGGTGGTGGAGCCTGCACCGAGACCCCAGCCTCGAGAACCATCCAATGGGAGGGACACTGGGACTTTCTACTGAGGTTTTTCCCTTTTTGGGGGTTTATAATCTGGCATTATTCATTTGTGGGGTTTCCTTGGTTTCTATTTTTGTTTTCTATCTTTGTTGTGTCTGCATGCATATTGTGTGAATAAACAGGGGTTTTTTTTCACTTTCTTCTGAGAAATTTCTTTCTGAACCTCGTAGGGGAAGGGCTGGTGAAGGCTGCCTTCTGTTTGGAAGGGGTTTTCTCCTAAATTTGTCTCAAACTAGGACAGGGTCATCCTCTTGTACTTAAGGAAATTAGCCATTTATTTGTTGCAATATCTTTTATGGGGTTCAGACCTCTAAGTTAGGTATGCAATTTAAGAGTACTTATTTCTCTTTATTGAATATGATGAGAAATTAACTCTATAGAGCCTTTTATAATGGAGTGTAAATTTTTGCCTTTGGTCCTATGAAGTACCTACCTTGTAACAAGAGTTATATCCACCTATTCTATATTGCAATGTCAGCTCTGTAGAGAATGGGCTCTTGTCTCAATATATGCCATGTAAAGTCTTGAGTCATGGCAAATATTTTTAGGCACCATAGGTAATAATAATACAGTGATAAGTAGAACTAATACTAAAATAAATAAGTATGGAAAAGCATTAATTTCCAAAATATATACTGGAATTAATAGTTTAGGAAAAATAAGCCTACATGTATTAAGTTCACAAGCTGTCTGAAGTATTCATTTATATGAGTGCATAAGGTTGTTATATGGATTTATATAAATGGATAAATGACATATAAGAGTTAAAAAAAGCATATAGCAATTCTCTTAATCATGGGGCTGAACAACACTTGCTAGGTTTTTCTGTCAAAAAATTCTATTTTGTAACATTATTTCTTTATTTCTTTAAGAGACTGAATTTATGTCAACAAGCCTGTGAGGCATTTCTGTGAATCAATAGGCTCTAAAAAGAAATGCAGTTTTGAAAATTGTGTCATTGTTTTGTCTTTCAGACTGATCACCATTTCAGCTTTGTATTTGGCCAAAAGAATGAAAATAATTCTCTCAAATTGGAGAATTGCATCCTTTTAAGCAATCTTAGGTAACTATTTTCTGGAATTTTTTGTGACCTAAGCAGTCATGTTAGAGGCTTATGCTTCTTTGATGCACAAAAGCAGAGTTCTTTTAGCTTTGTTTTATACTATAGAAATAATATACACCCATTTTTCATGATTAGTACGTCTATTAATTTTACAGGTATTGTAATAGTAATGGACTAAAATATTCCAGTATCAGCATTTTAAAAGTTACATTTTAACTAAAAAATATGAGGTGATTCCACAAAATGAAGTCATTTTGCAAAGGCAAATTTTTTAATGTATCTTTCTAGTTTGAAAGACAATTCTAAATATTTTACTCATGTTGTCATTAAGATTTACCCTATTAATTGTGGTGTTAATCTTATGAGAGTAATTTCTCCTTTGTAAACCTACTGATTTGTGAACCCTGAAAAATTTTCATGTCTCTCACATAGTGTAGTGCTATTAGCACTACAGGGTATTTTGAAGCATTAGCTGTTACAACACACTGTAGCAATTACTAAAATAATGTGGTGGGGTTTTTTTCCTATTTTTTTCTTTTAAGCTGTCTGGGCAGACCTCGTGCATGTATTGGAACATACACCAGGGAATGTTTGCAATGCTTTTATGGTGTGCTTTAAGCAGCTACAGAATTTTTTATTTTGAGAGAGCGCTTTGCCCTGAAGGAGAAATCCTTTAGACCTGAGAAAAAAGGGAACACAAGGTTCACAAATGTGGAGAATGAGTAGTACAGAGGAAGGAGGAGGAGACATCTGTTGATTAAATGATTTTTAGAGATAATTAAGTGCATTCATCCAGAAATAACAAACATTACATATCATTTGCAGGCACACATGACTTTCTTGAAAACAAGAGAGAATCAAACAGTACCTAAAAAATAATCAGCAGCTCGGGGGCAGTCAAAACTGTGTCACTGACATGACCTTCCAGATTTTGTACCAGCTTTAATGAAATAGCGGTAGCAACCATGTGCTGTATGCTAGATGAATAGGGTATAAATATAGATATAGGAAGCTCAAATGAAGCAATCATTTTAGAAAGTATTTATGAACTTTTTATTTCATAAGTAATCAATCAATATGCACCAATAATAACACATAGTTTCATTTATTTCATGTGAGTCTCACCTCAAAAACCTCATATCTGTTTTTCAAAATGTTAGGTATTTTTATGCATAATTCATCCTCCTGAGAAGTTTCTGATACTTTGTCTAACATGACAGCTATATGAAGAAGAATTCAAGGACAAAATACACTGTAATTCAGAGGAGTGTTATGCTGTGAACTACAGAGTTAGGGCTACTCTATCCCTTGAAGAGAAAAGAATAAACAGAATTTTGTGACATTTATGCCACCTTAATAATTTGTACTTGGAGTATTTGTGGTTATTACCATGTTTGGTACGTTTTTACACTCTGACCACAGTTAAATTGACAAAAATTGTTCTTTCTTCAAGGGAAAGTACTTCTGGTCAGAGTAGTCTCTGTTCATGTTTCAGAGTTAGCACTCGGAACTTACTTCCAAGTGATCTGAGATATCTGAAACAGTTGTTGTTGCAACCAAGTTTCACCACGTAGAAAAAGCATACAAGAGGAATTTTCACCTTTTCTTTTCAAATACGTCCTTGTGTACATATATTTATGCTCTTGTAAGTCTTTGACTCTGGGCTTCACCTTCTGTTCTTGTTGGTTGCACAGAAAGTACCAATAAAGAACTGGAAAGATGCACACACACACACACAAAACCAGCAAACCTATTCTACATTTATACGTAGCTAAGATTTAATCTCTATACCTTGTGTATTTTCTATATGCAAAGCTAGTTTGGGATCAGATTCTACAAAGTAAGACACTGTTGTGTTTTAACTAGAATATAGTCTGTGGATGTGTTTGACCAAGATACACCCTTGGGGGACAAGTTTGACCCTAGCTAAGTAGTTACTGACATTTTTCCCAACTGGTGCTTTATGTGAAAAATGTGATGGGTTGACCTTGGTTGGTTGCCAAGTGGCCAACAAGGAACTCTATCAATCCTGCTCCACCAACTGGACAGAGAGAGAAAATATGATAAAAAACTCATGAGCTGAGATAAGAAAAGAGGGATCTCTGCTCTGGCACTTGGAGCACATCCTTACCCTCTGTCTTCAGTGACCTTGCTATCTCACATATTCTCACTCCTCTCTCCTGGCTGCTGGTACACAGTGATTTTCACCATTTCTTAAATATGTTATGACAGAGGTGCTGTAACATCTTTGACGGGCTCAGCTTTGGCCAGCAGCAGGTCCATCTTGGAGCTAGACAGAACTGTCTCTGTCCAACATGGGAGCATTTTCTAGTGTCTTTTCACAGAAGACACCCTTGTAGCATATCCCCCTGCTACCAAACCCTTGCCACTTGAACCAAATACAGAGAATTAAAAAAGCCACATATTGTGGTAAACAGACAAACTTATGAGACAGGTCACTCCTGGTATTAAACAAGACTAAAGCTTGCGGAGTCAGCAGCAGCCCATTCAAACACTATTTAGCAAGGCTGAAGGAATTGTCACACCATAAGCAGCAAGATACAGAAAAACTTTTCTCATAGTTAGATTGGCCAGAATCAAATCAAATTTCTATTTATTTATTTGCTGGTTTAGCTTGAACTTCTCCAATGCAAAAGAGGAATTAAATGTAGTACTCATAAGGAAGCTGTCTATATTGCTACAAGAAGCTACAGAAAGTCCAAGAAAACAGTATGCAGTGCATCCAAAAGACTTCAGGAGTAAGAACTATGATGGGAAAGTGTTGACATTCAACACATTACCAAGTACTACAATAGGTTCCAGGCTTGCAGTCCCTGAACTTCATGAGAAGACATAAAATAGACAAAATACTAAATAGGACTCTTTGACTAAATAATTTTTCAAATGGAGGATTTTGGTATCTCTCAGCCCTAAGATAAATGACTGGCCATATTTCCAAAATCTAAACACTTCTGTGTATATACGTGGTTATTTTACAAAGTAGATAGATTTTGTATTGCCTTTAAAGACATACAATGTACTGTTTTTCTCCTTACCTGTTGAAACCAATCAGCCAATATCATAACTAAACCAATATGTAACCATAATCTTTACTGATTAAGAAGGATCAGAACAAGATTGCAAATAGATTAAAAGTTTGGCCAAAAATATCAAAAATATCAAAAATAGAATAAAACCTTTATTTTCTCAGATTTCAGGAATGAATAATTAATTTGCAAACAATGTCTGAAACCTTAGGCCTCTGTATAAGCTCATTAAAAAAATGGAAGACAAATAAGAGACTTTTATTTTATATTTCCATATTCTATTTCTCTATCACACCTTTTGTCCCACAATTTCTACTCTCTTCATTTATGAGGTATTTTTAGAACAGACAAAACTCTTCTTCCCTGTTTCATAGAGGTTAATTTATTTTCTTTTTGACTGAATATGACCACATTTCATATGTAATATGAGATGTGGACATTTTTTGTAATTTTTTTCATTGACATGTATTGACACATGTGTCATGTATTACTGCATTTTCAGTTCAGGCAAATTATTACATATTTATTAAATTAATATGTGCATATGCTTATTTACCTCAGTTTCTTTAATGAATGAAGTACAACTGTAAGTAGAACATAGACCTTCTAATTTAGGCACACTACTGTAGCAAAAAATTAGATGACTGAAAGAATTGGAATTATTGAATTCCCTACAGAAGTAGTGAAGGCTCATATTCTAATTTCTGGATAAGAACTGATAAGAAATGATAGGCATAAACATCCTGTTCACCTGCCTGAATCAGTTTTTCTCATCACCTTCAGAGGATAAGACTTAATCAAAAGGGATTTTTCTTTCTAAAAGGAAAAAAAAACCCAAACCAAACAAAAACCGCATACAAACCAAAACAGAAGCTGAAAATAGCACCTGAGTCTACCAATTTTTATTGTAATCTCTCTACAGATAGTTCCATCTCTATATGTGAGCCCTGACTGTTGTATAAGACTGGCTTGCATTCCTCCCGACTCCATTACAGGCCAATCCACAACAGCACAGTGATCTGTCTTCAAAAAATATAAGATCTTCTTCTGAGGATACCCCACAGACTGGTTGTCACAGCAGTGTTCTAGGAGATGAAAGTTCAAAGTCTTTCCATTTGACAGGGTCAAAAAAACAAGCTTTCAAATTCCTACTTCATTCTTAAGCTACATCACAGCTATCAAATGAGACATGAGATGTTTATATACAAACTTGACAGCAGCAAATCACATGTATGTTTTGGGGTTTCTTGATGGTCTTGGATCATGCATCTGAGAGACATTTGAGTTCCAACCCGAAGAGAAGTACCTTTTCCCTCAAAACAGACACTTTTAAGCAGGCATGACAAATTAAATTGTCACTGGCAAGTGAGCATCCAGTCTAAGAAGAAGAGAAAGTAATGAATTTCAGGGCAAAGCAGTCCTAAAAAATAGTCAGAATGAAATGCTGTGTGGCACTAAAGAGGGTTGTATGTGACTAAATTCTAATTATTGGGGATTTTTGTTGATTGAACTCTGTGATATGAACAATCTTGTCCTTTTATTTGGAATTGCAAGACAATCTAAGCACTCCATACTTCTTATTTGATTCAGCCTTAACATATACTTGGATTTAGGTTCATTCTTCTTCCATCTCTAGTATCTATGTACTGAAATCAAGATATTAGAAGTGCTTTGGTTTTAAGTAGCCATTTTTTCTGCCTTCCTTTCACATCTGCACAGAGTTATCCCATGTTTTTATGATTTGTCCTGTTTGACTTACATAATTCCACTAACATAGCATTTCCCCAACACAATTATAGTTTTATACATGAGATCAAAAACACGAAAATTTCTGATTTTTGTATCAACTTTGACGGCTTTAATTTCATCATATTGTTTTCCTCGTATACAATTTTTCTGTGATCCTTTCCATTTCTCCCTCTGGTACGTACATCTTTGAGTGATAGCCAAGGGACTATATGCAACTTTTTTCTCTCTCTTAGCAAAGGTGTGAATGTTAGCATTCTTTTAATCTCTGCTTATCTTAAATCAAATCAGCTTAATTTCCCGGCCACTTGAGTTGCTTCATTCTTTTTGATGCAATGTACTCCTGGCTAAGAGGTGACCAAATATGAATGCAGACTTGAATCTTATCACTATATATTTAACGTAGGTTTGTGAGATATGTTTTGAATCAATGAACAAAGACTTCACAATGAAACATCAGACAGGATGACATATTAAAAAATTTACTTTCGCTCCTGAAAAATTTACATTTGTCTACAAAATGAAAATAATCCATTTTAGACTTAAGAACAGCAGCATCTGAACAGAAGCATATAAATCAGACGGTGTCTTTGTCAGAGACTGAAATAGTTCATGCCTTAAATATTGTTATGAAGTTTTGCCTATTACAGTAATAAACTGTATAAAGAATCTACGAGCACTGAAGCCCACCCCTCCCTGGAGATGCCTGACTGGAATTTTGGACTGTGAGTTGAGATGCCTAGATTAGATAAAGGGAAACCTATTTTCAATCATCTCAGGTCTAGGATGAAGTAAACAAGGCTGAGGGAAGAGAATGTAGAATTTCATCCACAAGAAAGCCAAACCCAGCAGCTGTGCTGGGAATCATCCCTGGCTGGGTTCAGGGTGGGGGAGGCCACAGCTCACAGACCCATTTGCTGAGAGCAGGATTGCACAGATTTCACCCCCAACTGAGGGGTGAGAAGGAGGTTTTGGGTGTGTGGCATAACCTCTGATCAGAGGCAATGAACACCCATCCTCCCTCACAAAAACTGACTCAGCTGTGGAATCCCCAGCCCCAAGAGGGCTACATCTACGGGACATTCACGTGAGAGGCAGCTGAGTGGGTGTCATAATCCATCAAAGACCCCCCCTCAAAGTGCCCCACAGACTCATTCCTGAGGCTTGGCACCACAGGACTGCATACGATGTAAAGTGATGCAACAGATCCAGAGTCTGTTGCAAGAGACAATGGCAAACTTGCCCTCCCCAGGGGAGGTGCCTGGATTTTCCTACCTGGCCTAAAAGTACATTAATCCATCAGATTCTGTGTTTTGGGGCGCACCCTCACCACTAAGAAGACCAGCTGGAGAGGATCAACAGAACATCATTGGTATCCATGGAGTGGTGATATTTTCCTTAATCTGTCTCTGTCACTCTCTTTCTGTCCCCCCCTCTTTTCTTACTTCTTTTTCTTCCTTTTTTTTCTGTCTCTCATATTTACTATCAAATAAAACCCATACTATTGACATTGGCATATGGTCTCATTTGCACCTTAATTTGGGCAGAGGAATTTCTAAATAATTTTAATAACTGGACCATAACAGTCTTCTAAAGCCTGTTACCTACAGAAATTGAGGGAGTATCTTACCTATAAACTTCAAGTAGTTTCAAAAAAATTAAGATACATTAGATAGCAATCAAAAATACAGAAAAGAAAGAAAAGCACTAGAAATTACATGAGCATTGCTACAGAAGAATTTCTGAGATGTTTATGAACCTCATCAGTTTATGAAAAGGACCTAATTAGAACACTCTTTTTGTCACCACTGCATATAATTCAGAAGATATAAGTAGGTTTGCTACTGTCCCAGCTTTTAATTCCAGAAGAGGACATCTCACACCTCCAGAAGTTGAAGTCCCTTTCAGAAAGGAAAAATAATACTTTAAATTTATTTAATTCCTAAATTAAAATATTTATATGTATATACATATTATTCCAGAGTAGAAGTGAAGCTTATATAGAGCTACTGTGTTCAGTTTTCTACCCCTCCATCAATAATTGACATATTTGAGAAGTTCTAAAATCAGGGATTTTTCTACATCTATTTTTCATACTTACACATCAAGAAATCTGTTTACAAACCAATAAATTGTTTTTATCAATACCAGGCTAAAACCAGAAGTCTAGTAACTGTTTTCACCATTTGAATCACACAAACATGTCTGCAAGTAAATATACAAAACTATGTAAACATATAGACCATATATAAATGTACATAAACGACATATGTCATATGTAAGCATTTTAGGATACAAATAGTATTTTATAGACATATAATTTATAAATCCTATGCATATTTAACTAAATACCATAAAAAGAGACATTTTTCACTTTTAACAGCATCGTGATGCAGGGACATACCTGTGACCAGTCTTCTAATGAATTTAATCTCGTAAAACTTAACCATTATTCATTTTAGCATAGCAAAGGCCTTTTCTATAATGGATATGTAATTGGTCCTAAATGAACTATGCTGATGACTGCTTTGTTTGCCCATATGCTTTTCAAAGGTGTGGAGAATAAAATCCACTGTTTATGACCTTTTTCATTGTTTAAGCCTGTTAATCAGTAATGCAAACCAATGACAATTAGTGTGTTCTGTCTTGTTTATTGTCAGGATTTTATTTTCATTTTGGCTGAGACCACAGATTATTTCTGTGTCTACAACTGAATAGTCCTTACACAGTAAGAGCTTTGACTTAACACGCACTTAGACCAGATTGAATTCAATCATATCGGAAAAGGAAGGTTTGTAGACCACTTGCCAGTCCAAAATTATCAGAGTTCCACTCTTCCAATTACTGGTTATGAAACCAGATTATTTGACTGCCATTTCTATAGACAAACAGAAGTGTTTTCAGTCAGTCAGCAAAAATGTTCACATTTGTGAATGTTAGTGCTATTTTTCTTTGAAACAGTTGTTTTTCCATCCAGTTCTAGTGTTCAAATAAAGACATACTTTGTGGAATACACATGAAGCACAAAACAAGCAAAAAGAACAGATACAAAAGACAAAATGAATTAAACCAAAATGATCATGTTACATCATGCTAGCCATTAACACAATAACTAGAGTATTCACCCAAGATTTTGAAAACATGTCCTCTTCCACCTAACAAGTGTTTGAAGACAGATCTTACTCTTCTGCTAATAAGTGTAAAATCCTTGCTAAATAACTTTGTGAAACTTGAAGAGGGATCTAAATAGTGCATAGTCTTGAGCTGACTGCATTCACCCAGATGAAAGTTTATGTAATTGATACAGTAATTTCTTTGTTAATAATATAAAATTTAGTTCTGTAAAAGAAAAATAAAGTTCTAGGTTTGTAGCAGTGAGGGACAATAATGAGACAGCACACTGTGGTGGTGCCTTCCCTCAGGGGGGCTCGGACCCCGCCTGTTGCTCAGGCACTGACTGTACAGCGGTTGAGTGACACGGGATCCGAGGATGCTCAGGACACCCCTAGACACCCCCTGGGGTGGAGAGAAGCACAAACCCAGCCTCCCTTTCCAGAGACTTCTTCGCAGTTCAGCAGTTTATTGGTCAGTTATTAGGTAATCTTTAATAATTGGTTGTTATTACTGTGTCCCACCCTGTAAGCCCCGCGTTATTGGATGTTAGTATTTTCCACGCCCTGTTTCCTGGGCTTAAAAGTTCATGTTTGGTGCGTAGTTCGGCAGATTTTTGGTTTCTCTCTTGGACTATAATAAACCATCTGCACCCCCGCCAGAAATCTCCCTCTCCTTTTCTTCGTGCTCTGGACTGCTGTGCACTCAGCGAGCTCCTATCTGCACCTACCGAAGACAGGCTATCCAACCTGGGGCAGCACCATTGGGATACCTGCTTACAGCGTGAGAGGTTCTGGCGAGCCCACATTCTGGGCCACTGGTTCCCGTGCGAGGGCTCGATCCTGGCTGAGATCGGATCGCTCCAAACCCTCTGAATAAGCGGCACTTCCAGCCCCGAGGTTCCACCGAGCCATCCCGAGGCAGGGCTGAACGACATGCAACACCGCAGCACACAGTTTGGTTCACAGAGATCCGAGAGCCAGACAGTGAGCCCCGTTTATTGTATTGTCCTTTTTATACAGTAGGAACTGAGGTACATGATTGGCTATGTTCTACACCACCCTAATCCAAACATATCATACCCGGACAACAACAGCAAGTGCTTTATCTTAAGTGTTTTTCATACCTCCCATGGGAAAGAAGGATTTTTCCCACAAGCAGCCCCAGGCAGCAAGCTCCGGGCCACTACAGTAAGGGAATCCCAGGCTCTCCATCTTAGTAGTATAGACTTAGCCTATCAGACAGGCTACAGGAAGTTGAGAGAAATCTCTCTGATATGCAGGAAAGATAGTATCTGAACCTTACAGCAGGCCACAGGTGCTAAGGAGAGCAAGGCTAGATTGTGTTCAGCTCAGAACTGTAGAAGGGACATTCTGACTTGTTAGATAAGGACAGGAAGAGAGAAGTGGCTGAAAGAGTAATGGGATGAAATCGGGCTGGAGTGAAGACAGAAGCAATATACAAGTGGATACTCTTTCTCTAAGAGGATACAGAATTCAGTCAAGGGATGAAATAGGATACCAGGTTTGTTAGTCAACTTTCTGGAGGAGGAGGCTACTCAAACAACTCAAAAGTACACAGTCTTAGAACATATTCAGCATCTGCTAACCACTTTCCTTCTTAGAAAAAATATAAAGATGAATCTGACAGTGGATGAAAAAGAAGCCGAGATTTGCATACGCTTGATAAAAGCCTACTTTAGAGTTAAATGTTTCCATTTACAGAGATCTTTAAATAATACCTTTAAATTTTGTTGGATTTGGTTCAAATCTTCTCTAAAATATTTAATATGGGATGCTGTAAACATCATTAGACCAAATTGTCAGATCAACCACATAGATGACAGCAATTACAGGATTCGTATTTCTCAGGATAACAATAGTAATGACAGTAAGTTATTGTTTACTGTATGGGGTAGCTCTAGGGGTAGATACTAAGAGAAAACAGGTCGTATGGAAAAAGTCTTTCATAATTTCATAATTTAAAAGCTAGTTATCAAGATTCTTGCTATATTCTGTGGTTCAAACTATAACCTTGGAACAACCTTTCGGTAATAAACTTATCCTACTGCCAAACAGAGAAAATTTACTGTGGTATGTTTTTCCCTACACTGAGGAAAATATTACAGATTTAATCACAATGAAAACCTAAGGAAAAAAAATGTACTGGATCTGAACGGGATGGAGTTAATTTCCTTCATCATAGCCTGTATGATGCCGTGTTTTGGATTTGTGAGTAGAATAGCCTTGATAACACACCAGTATTTTCGCTGTTGCTGAACAACACTTGCACAGCGTGAAGAGGATTTTTTTTTGTTTTTTTCCACTCTGCCCCACAAGCAAGAAGGCTGCCTGCCAGTGGGGTGTAGTGAATAAATTACCTCCCTGCTTGCATACTCAACACTCTGCCCCACAAGCGAGAAGTCAGCCTGCCAGTGGGGTGTACTGAATAAATTACCTCTTTGCTTGCATACTCAGCTTTTGCTTAACCTATTGAACAGTCTCTGTCACAATCCATAAGGCTTCTTGCCTTCCACTTTTTCCTCAAACTGCAGGAGAGGGGAGTGAGCAAGCAGCTGTGTGGGTGCCTAACTGCTGGCAGGAGTCAACTTATCACAGATGCAGATATAAAAAAGAAGACAATAAAAGATTAAATATTTATTCAATGTCAGACTTCTTTACTTCCATGATTGTTTCCATAAGCATATGCTTATTTCATTGTTGATAGTATTGCAGTCATGCTAGATTTCAGTATTTTTTGTGAATGAGAACCTCTCTTTAGTTCAACTAAGTTAAATATTGACTTAACCAGGAGAAGAAAGCAATGTAAAACAACAAGGCAGAGAATGGATAACTGAGAAGTATGTTCAGTACAAGGTAGCAAACAAGTACAGATACCTTATATTGTAAAGTCTTCTATACCAAACAAGGTAGAACATTCCCTACTGTCAATAATCCTAAGGGAGAGGTAAGTAATAGATGTTATCTGAAAAAAATTGCTGAAAACCTGATAGAAAAATTACCCCCAGTTTTCTCCTACAACATTTAAAGAAAGATATTTTAAGCAGAGTTTTATAGTGAATGAAGGATTGAATTGTTAGTAATTACAAATTCCTAAGTGTATTTTGAGACACTCTTTAGGCATACTGGTTTCTGCCAATCACTTTCATGAATATACTATGCCAAGTAAGTCATGTTGCAGACTAGCACTTTGTTACTATTTTACCATAATCAGTCACTAAATACTTCTTACACATTTTTCATCCTTTTTTCTTTGAGCAATACTAATATTTAAAGTTCTTTTAAAGTAGCATTAACCATAAAATTAAAATTATAAACTTAACTGTGAAAAAATGAAACTGCAAATTGTGCATATCACTGAGCCAGGACAACAGTGTTGTGTAGATGCTTGTGCTTGTGTTCCTTCATTCTACTTAAAATTTACAGCTCCATCTGGTTAGATTAGTTTTCAGATGCTAAATTACTAGGAAGTTTTCACAGAAAAAGTTACTTAATCTTTTTTCAGTCTTTGCACTTGAAATTTCAATCACAGATAGTCTTCTCTAAATTTCCTTCCAGTAAATTTACCAGTACACATATATGGAATGTAATTGGATTACCTTCACTCTACGCATCCTCTCTTTGTAACAAAAAGATGTGGAAGGCATCCACAGACTTCTTTTGTTATCTCTGTAAATATTATCTGGAGAAGTACGTCTTTGGTTCAACAGAAAAATGCCAGCTCTGTAGCTGGCACACAGTAATTTTCAGGACCTCTACCATTTCCCTTAAATCAGACTTTTTTTTTTTTCTGTGACCTAAAATATGCAGTACACTGAACAGCTACATGTTCTTTAATTATTATTTAAGACTAAGACTTAAATTTTTATTCTGGAGTTACATCATTACTGAAAAGTAATACTGATGGTCTATTTTAGATAAGAATGAGCAAAACAGATCTAAAAGATTCTTTAGCTATCCAGTCTTCTGGGAATTGTGTCAGCTAAAGTATATGGAGGCCATTCTCCACAATATGTTTCCTGAATTCTTTTTCTGTATCTCAGTGCCTGTTTCAGAGTGTTATGGAATTGTTCATTCTACAGTTTTAAAGAGCTCATCTATTTTCTAGATACTTTGAAATAGAAACCCTGTGGTCCAGGAAAGCCAGAAGAAAATGTTTTGAACTAGCATGTTGACCATCAGAGAGTTCTGGCAGCAGCATGCAAAATAGTATACTCAAAAACTCTTTCACTTTCACCTGTTTCCTCTTGAGATGATCAGCAAGAGCTCATTAACAGAACTTCCCACACCATTTTGTGAAAGTGATGCTCCAACATACTATGTTGAGGTTTTAATAGGACTTTAATGTAAAAATAAGAGAAAAAGATGCTTGAAAGATGAATAGTATAAGCTCTTGCTTTATGCAGTGTAACCATACTACATTGTAAGGCCTATGTGACATATAGCGGTACAAACTGTGTGTACTTTAATAATAAGGAGGATATGTATTCCTGTAGTTTGCTTAAGGGATGGAAGTATTTTTCATGGGTGTGGCCAAAATACCATAGCCAGATGGAGCATGCTTCACTACAGTCAGGAGCATGCTTTACTGCTACTAAACACTTATCTAAAAGCTGTGGGAATTTTAAACAAATCTGGCTAAAGTGATGTCAAGTGATGGGTGGATAAAATGAATTTAGGATTCAGGTTTTGTTTCTTTTTTTTTGTTTTTTGAAGAGAGCATGTGTTCAAGGCTAGAAGAAGGATAGAGTTTAGATGTTCCAAGGTTTTGCAAATTGTTGTCACCACATCATAACCACAGGGTCTAAAAACTTACAAAGAATTTCTCTTATCTTGAAGCTATTAACATATGAATTTAAATTTTCTTAGTATGGATGATGGCCATCTGATTTTTACCTTTGAAGGAACAGAAACTGAAGAAAGACTCCAATCATCTTTGGACCTAATCCCAAATCGTAAACTGCAAAAGGAATTTAAGCCAAAGAAATCAAACTGAGTTTATATACATATATACACATATATATGTACATATATGTATGTATGTATATATGTATGTATGTATGTATTTCTAATAGTGTTCTTAAAATTGATCTATTTAATACAAAGATATTAGATTCATCTGTGGATTAGAACTTTTACATCTGACTTTAAGTTTGCTTTTTAAATTAACTTCCCTCAAAGAATGCAACTTTAAAAAGATAATCTTAAAAATATAACAATCTCAATTTAAAGAAACTCCTGTGCTTGTTCTTAAAACTGTTACAACTTCTCAAATACAGCAAAATTTATTTGGTATATTCAGATATGACTAGTATTGAACAAAATGCCTGAAATATATATTGAAGAACTTTATTGCCGCAGCTGAATTTGTGAGTTATCGGAAGCCTGGAACAGCAACACGTGGCTCGGGAGCAGTCTCTGGTTCTCTCGGTCCCCCTCGGAGGGGCTGCGTCTGCCAGGAGCTCCCGTGCTGGTGTTAGCACAGTCCACAGTGTGGTTTTTAATGCAGTAAGAAATTAAGAGACCGGAAGAGATCTTTTTTGCTTAATGTCCAGAAAGTTTTATTTACTGAAGCTTAGGGAGCGGACAAGTGACGAGCAGCGCCCTCTGCATTGCCCTTTTAACACGGGGACGCAAGGGAGGGGCAGTGGGCAATAAGCCAATGGCTGCGGGGGACTGGCATGACGTAAGCAGATTGACAGAGGCACCGGCCAATCACGCAAGAGTCCACATATAGGGGAACCACCAATGAGACTGCCTTCTCGGGCAGAGACCACCCCTGCGCTGAGTGGGGAGTGGCCCAGCACCACATCGGCCTGCGCTGGCCTGGATAGGGAGGGGAGCAGGGGAGAAGAGATGCAACCGCCGAGTGCCTGCAATCCCGGAAGCAGAGGAGGGGAAGTGGCGGCTGCGTGCTGGCCCTGGGTCTGGGTGCGGGCCCCCTCTGGGTCGGCCTGGGCCATGCGCTTCGGACCAGCCGCTCCTGCAGGGAGGGAGCGGGACTGGCCGCTGGCCCCGCTTAGATGCACGGTGACACTTTATATGTTTAAACTCAACTGTAATAGCTAGCTCAAATGAAACATTGATATAATTAGTCACAGTTCTAAAAAAAAAAAAAACAAACAAAACAAAAAACAAAACAACAAATCAGTGCCATATGAACTGCAAAACCACATGTTTTTAAGCATTAAGTTTATTAGTAGTGTAAGTAGAGATACTGTAATTTTCTGTTTATTTAAGTCTGGTTACAAGACTTACTGGTGCTGTGCAATACTTAGAGGTTCCCTAGTAGGAAGTGGTGATTTCTCATTCTAACATTGATATATTACATAAAAAGACATTCAGAATAAAAGATTTTCAGTTACTGGATGGAGACTTCAAGAAGTCATTCAGAATTCTTTCAAAGTACCACCTCTAATAAGAACTTTCCATTCTTAGATATGAATTGTATCTTCATTCTCCAAGACAAAGTTCTGAAAACTAGACTGTAGACAAGCACAAATTATGGGGTTCAAATTAAGAGTAACTGCATGGAATCTTATACATAAGCTTAGATTGAATATTTTAATGGTCCTTTCTGGTTTGATAATCAGTGAATAACTGAATTTTTGAGATTTTAATCTTACTCCTCATTACAAACCTACACTCTAGAAAAGTGCTGGGAAAGCATTGGCAGCAGAAAATAATAAACCCCAAAACTTTAAAACAATTTTTTTTTGTTATGTGGCAGTTAAGAATATTCCAATGTTTCTAGCTAAATGATCTTAGGATTTTTATATATTTGAAAGGAAATTATTCTGTTCTCTTTTTCTTTTCCCACCCAAAAGCATTTTGTATTCATTCTCAAAATTAGGTTGGCAGTTTTAGGAAGTGCATAAGAGTCTAAGCTCTTTAATGATGTTGGAATGTGTTATGTAATCTTTGCAAGAGGAAAATTAACAATAGAATATGGTTAATTTTAGGTAGCAATTAGGCTGTGTCCTTTGACAGACAAATTTGGGTAAATACACTGGTATTCAACTTGGTTAATACTAATAGATAGTTGTACAACCAGGACTGTGGTTGCTCAGATCCCATAATTCAGTTAGCAAATGTCAGTAATATGTGGGAATTATAGATGGGAGCTAGAAAGTTCAAATGTGTTTGTTGTAAGCTTCCGGGATTTTGATGTAGTTGGTGGGCATTTCAGATTTGCAGTTTATTGTGAGCTTTGTTATTTGCACTTTCTTATATCCAAGTTGCCAGCCATATGAGAACAGAATAATCTGCCTGTGCCAATGCAGTATGGAGTCTTTGCTGTGTACCTGCTTAAGTGTAATGGCCACTGATTTCCTATATGAGAGCCTCTGTTCTTTTATAATACATGTAAGGTAGCATATAAATTCTGTACTTGTTTAAAGCCCTGTGCCAAAATTACAGACCATCCTGAATAGATTGTTGTCTAAATACTATGAAAAATTGTACTTAGTGCAGGAAAATTTAGCTGATTGAAACCTTATTTGTACAACCCCAGGAGTCCAAGACAAGCAGAAAGTCATCCTCAACAATAACTATTCTCTCTTAACATATTCAGCAAAAATGATAGGCCAACTATTGAGTGTCTACAGAAAAAAAATCTGAATGCTACCAGGGTGATGTTTCCTCTACACTCCTTGTGCCTTGTGCACCACTCCCCACCCCCCCCGCCTTTTTTTTTTCCTTTATTTATTTATAAAGAAGTTGTGCTGCAAGGAGAAATTTCACATCTGTTTGAAACACGTGTTATCCCATTAAACAAAAAAACGTGTATGGGGAAAGACTTGAGCAGCCTTAATGGAAGAAATAGCTATTAGATTGAGTCCAAATGTGGAAAGATCTCAAATTATTGTGTGATATAGTGCACCAATAATCCTATTTATAAACATATTTGTCTGCAATTTGGACAGCTGACACTGTAAAACTGAATACATCTGAGCTTCTTAATGTAGTGCATATATCACACTACAAGTCACTGGACTTCTAAGAGTGAGTTACAGACCTACTTATTTGCTTTCTTTCTCTCAGGAAACTAGTTTCTTGCACTCTGAAAGTAAATATGCTTCATTTAAAAATTTTTTCTTACTGCATTTTGCTGTTGACACAATGGAAATATGAAAGCTATCACTGGGTCCGGGTGCCTGCTCGAGGCCACTCAGTGATAGTCTGGGAGTGACCCTGGTTTCCCAGGGGCTGCAGCTCGCAGCTTCCCCAGACGCAGAGTGTCCTCCAGCAGCTCTATTTAGTGCTGGCTCCTCCGGGTGAGAGCGAGCCCCGGGCTGATGTTACGGGCGCAGGTGAGAATAAAGGCCAGAGAGGAGGGCCCTGGTGTGATTTCCAGCTCTTTTATTTCCCGGGGACAAGCAGCAGGGAAGGCAGGAGAGGGCCTGGGGTCCGGGAGAAGCGGCACGAGGATCGGGAAGAGCTGAAGGCTTCAGGGACCAGGCCATGGGCAGGGGGACAGCAGGGGATTTATCGGGTACAAGCAGCGGAGAGTTACCAATTGGGGTACAAGGATTTATGTGGAACCAATGGAGAACTGAACAGCACTGAAGCTTCCAGAACACAACCTTACACAGAACATGAAGTAATACCTTAATTAACCAATAAACTGAAACATGTAAACAATGTTGCAAGGGACGCTGCGGGTGAGCTGGAAAGCTTACCCTGACAAGGGAGTGTGGCTTAGACAGTGGCAACCTTGGGCTGAGTCCACCAGTCTTGAGCCTGTGGGGCTGTGACTTTTGCCACATATGCCGCCACAGAAAGCTAACATAGGAATGCTGTGGATGGCTGTAAAGCCAGTGTTTGCTTCTCTGTGGCAAAAAAAAATATGCTTTGCCACTTTAAACAATCCTTTTATTTTCCAAAATGTATATTAAACTAGCTATTTGAATCAGTGATGCCATCTGTATTATCACTCTGAATATTTTATGACTTGTAATGTAAAAATAGTTTACTAGAGAAACGTTTCCAAAATCGAATGTATTTTTAAAAAGGCTAAATATTTGTAACTATGTCTTTGGCTGTTTGCATTAGTAAAGTTTTGATCTTGTATTCCTTCCAATTAATTGAAAATCCGTTTCTGAATAATATTTTATTTGTGTTCTGCTACAATCATACAAGTACATGGCAAAGGCACAAGGTACAAGGCAAATGTCTGTACAGGTTTGATTTCAAAGAGGCAGTGTAGGTTACAAGTCACCTTAAAAGAGTTGATCATTGCAGACTTCTTGCCATTTAATTTATTGTCATCAAGATAGATTTTTCATTCTCTCATCATATTTTCCAATCACAGTAATGAAAGAAGTGGGTGAAAGTGAACAAAATCGTAATTCATAACCCTTAGTTTAGCTTTTCTTGAGGCAAAGGCAATGGCAATGTGGAGGATGCCTCAGTCACCAGCTTTTGGCAGTGATTCTTGTTGAACTGCCTGGCATGGAAGGATACCTGTAAGAGAGAAGACTGCATTCTTTCTGCCTAATGATAATTCCTAATGCAGATTCCTAAATTAGGGGCCACATCTGCTCATTTCAGACAGCCTATGAATTCCCAAATGCAAAGGCAATTCCAGTACTGAGATTTATAAGATTAAACTAATAAACTTATTAAATTTAATAACAAGTATGTAGCATGTAGGTGATAGATAAAAAAAGTTATGGTAGAGAGCTTAGTGTTACTGGGGGATTTTGTACATAGCAGATATTTATAAGTACTAGAACATATTTTATGATATGTGGCTTCATTTCTGGTTACAGAGCACCAATTCCTTTCTCAAAAACTCTCTCACTATTTTACACGTCAGCTGTATTCTTACAATTGGAACTCAGTCCTGGCAATTTACAGCATATTTCTGGTATGATCCTGTACATACAATCAGAGTGCTCAGCTTAGTCTTACATGCCACTAGAGTAAATATCTCAAATGTATAAAATGTGAATATATTTTAAGATGAATACTACATATTTGGACTACTTTGGTGAACTAAATATAGTAGGCATTGACATCATGCATATTTACAGTTCCTTTCGAGCAGTTTTTTTGTAGAGTGTCAATGCACATTAAGAATAATGGGTTTGTACATGAAACCTACTGAAATCAAGGCTACATAGCTAGAATAGTGCATGTGTAATTTTTTATTGAAAAGATAAATAAATTCACAACATATATTTTACTACTAATAAAATTAATTTGCAGACGTTTTTATCTGAATGTTCAATGCATTCTAAGTTCTAACCATTAAGCTTTTTAGATACCTATGTTCATTCTGTGGTTGATATTGTGAGCCTTAATGCCACTACTGAGCTGCTGTATGGACTGGCCAGTATTTAAACCCCTCATTACCAAGTTGCTAAATACCATACCTATATTTGTGACTCTCAGGTGTCAGGAATGCTCCCTGGCTTTAGCAAATTTTTGCAATCAGACACTGGAGTAATTAATAACTCAGAGAATATCAGCTCCCAGTTCATATAGTTGAAGTTGAGAACCATCCTCCTGCCGTTTACATACTCTTCAAAAAAAAGTAATGAAATTTTATGTGATCCATAGTTTGTAGAGATTCCAACTATAAGTTACCACATGCAAAATTTCAGAATGCAGGACTATTATCTCAAGACATGTCAAAAGAAAGGCAAATATTTATTACAAAATCCAAAACATATGATAGAATTAAACTCTAAACCATACATACTTTTCCCTAAGCAAGATCCCATTACAAAGCTTTCTCTTCCCTTCTCTATATAAAACTGATGGATTGTGGATACTTACCTAAATCCATTATGCAAATTCTCCTGGGTTGCAATTTCAGACTTTTGGTATATCTTGCTTCCTTCTTTACTGCATCTCTTTTTTGAGGGTTCTATTAGTACCTTCCTCTTTTGAAAAAAAATGTCTTTTACTTATTTAGTACCTTTGATATCACCTCAGGTTATGTATTGTCTAACCACCTTAGACATTCTAAGAGCCCTTTGGTAGATTGTCATATCTTAAACTTGACTCAGCTCATTGGAAATCCTTATCCCTTGAAAGATTAATGCTTTCCTGTCCAGACAAACAATGATCTACTCTTGCTGTGAAGATACTCTGTGTGGAGAATTCCGTGTGGGACCATGTGAACTAACAATCATACTTGAATTAAATGTGGGAATGGAGTTAATGCATGTCACTCATGCTAAATCCTGATTGAGACCACAGAAGGCTGTGTCTATACTTCAAAATAAAAGTGGAGCCAGGGACAAATCCCTTCTCCAAGCTCATGTGATAATGTCTGACTTTCTACAGCAATGTTTACCGCAACACTGTAAGAGAACAAAGGCAAAATAGGTTAATTAGCACTTATTCAAGTCCATCTTGGCCTCTTTCAGATTCCAGCTGAAGCCCACACAACTAAAATAAGTATTTTGTGCCTTTTTTTCCTAATAAAATGTTTACAATAATGTTATAATAACGTTCATTACAGTACTAGGTATTTTTTATGGTATGCCACTGACAGTATATGCTGCATGCAAAGTCTGCTGAGGTGGTTTTGGAAGGGTGTGTTGCAGTAAGGGAGCCAAACCTTGTTGCAGTCATACTTCCCCTTGAAAATGGTCCCTTGCAGTTGGTAGACTCTGACCAGAGCATTGGCCGTGTTTCTGGGACTGCCTGTTCACAGAAGCAAAACTATGCTCAGCAATTACGCTGACATTGTTTGAGTACTGTGGATTATCAGTGGTTGAACTTCCACCATGACTTTCTTAAAAGTATAGATATAGTCATTAACAGTAGATCTTATAATTAGTTTGCAGAGATCAAGCTTTGAGTGATATCAAATAGTGATGATTTTTAAAAAATGATGCCCCACCTATCTAAGCAAATGAAGATGACTCTTTAGACAATCACATCTTCAGCAAAAATTTAGAAGCATAAATATCCTGAGTTGGAAAGGACCCACGAGGATCATACAGTCCAACTCCTGGCCCTGCACAGGACCATCCCCAAGAGTCACACAAGGTGCCTGAAAGCATTGTCCAAACGCTTCTTGAACATTGTCAGGATTGGTGCTGTGACCACTTCCCTGGGGAGCCTCTCCCAGTGCCCAACCACTCTCTGGATAAGGAACATTGCCCTAATATCCATGCCTTAGCCTCCCTTGACACAGCATCATGCTGTTCCCTTGCGTGCAACTACTGGTCATCAGAGAGAAAGTGATCAATGCCTGCCTCAAATTTAATCAGAAATTGTTTTTGTGCAATACAATAAAGCTAGACAAGTTCTTTGTGATTATTTACTATCTTTAGGAATATGTAAGTATTTAAACATTTCACTCTCTGGAGTCATTTACTGGGAAAAGTATTAATCCTCATTTGAGTGTGTTAGCCATTAAGCACTCTACTGTGTGCTCTACAGTAATTGTCTCTCATTGTCTGCTATTTGAAGTATGGCACATTAAAATCGTAATTAAATGTCACCTGAGTAGATTGTCTAGGTTTTCTTTTCCCCCATTTTAGGCTAGTGTCATAGCCACTGAAGTGTAAAACCAAAATGGGAATCAGTCCATGTAATCCCCTCTGCAAAGGTACATGTGTCTAGGTCTGTCTAGCCTTGTGGTCATCTGAAGGACATCTAACCTACAGTAAGAAAGATTAGATTGTCATCCTCTGGTGTCCAGAACTTCAGATATGTATAATGAAGAGAGGTAAGCAGCTGACTAATATGTTCTGGATTTCACTTTGCTGGTTTACAAAATGCTTATAGCTTTGTATTGGCTTTATTGAAAAATTAGAAACTTACTTTAGGTGGCCTGGATAGTCTCATTGCCAAGTTAGGTGCACTAGATATCACTCTCAATATCTTGATAATGCTGCATTCTCTTCGGAAACAAAATCTAAAAGAGGTGTCACTTTTTCTTCTACAAAATAACCATGAACTGACCCTTTAGAATGAATTTAAACGTGCGATCCTTATTCACAATCATCAGTAAATAACAAAATGGTACAAAAAGCAATTAACATAAATTGAAACATAATTTCTAAACAGCAAGCTCTTAAAAAATTCTAATCAGACACCTACTGACTCAAGATCTAATCCTGTTGCCACTGAAGTCAGGTCATATATTATTTTAATTTCTTCTATCTAGCTTGCTAGTTTCTTGTTCTTGTAATAGCATGTATCACTGCAGTATCTAAGTGTCACTGAGGAAATAGTAACTGCTCTAACAACTGGCCAGTAATGCATTTTTTCTCTGTGCTTCTCTTAAAGCAATTTAAAAATATTTTTACTTTTCATGGTTTTAACCTTATCTTATATCTTTCTTTTTCTTTTCTTCTGTTTTAACATTTTATCCATTCCTTAGTGCCATCTCCAGTGATATTTGGAGAAGTTTATATATTAACTGAAAGGCTGTTCAATTTAGGTTTATTTTAGATTGGTCAGATAAAGTTTTGATCCTATTGTTGAGAAAATGCTGTACCACACTTGTAAAAATCTCTCCACTACAGTCACACAGACAGCATAAATGCAAGTCATCTTTATGACAACAGATGTACTCTATGAGAAATGTCAGGCATTAGAGATCAACAGAGATTAATTTTGAAGGTGGCTGATATCAGGTGACTTTCAGTAGTCATCACATTAAGAAATGTTCTGGGAGAAGGTGGTGGTGATTTGATTTTATTTTTATAAATAAGGACATGCCCACATTCTGAATTTGCTTATTTTTTTACTGTTATGGTGCTACTACCATATATCCAGATATTAACAAGATTCCAGGGGAATGTGAAAATGTTGTGATCTATCACGAGGAGGATGGGACAGAAGGGTATCTCTTATTACCCACTACTGAAAAGAATTGATTCTCCGTAAAGTCTCAGCTGGCAGCCTTGTCTGTAAGAAAATTAAAAAAAAAACCAGGTAGCTCATTTGAAATCCACAACTTTAAACACATTCTGTTTCAAATTAGATAGGATGTTGCTGGTGGAAGATAACATCAGAGACATATACCAAAGAAGCTGCAAAGCATAAGAGAAAGCTAGAAACAAAGACAGGTTTCAGGTTAGTTTAAGGATAATAAAACAAATAGGCTGTTCAAATCACAACAAATACATAAGTTTTGTATGTACCAGTTAAGACCACTGACACCTTGAAATGTCTCATGTACTTTGCACTATCCACAGAACAATTTAGATTCTCACAGCTGTTGCCAAAAGTCAGTCTTAGTCCATTGCTTTAATTAATCTATGCTCATTATCAGGATGGCAGTCATTCTATGAACATAAAGCCAAAGGAGAAGATGTATCATTAGCAGAGTTTTTAGTGCAATCTGTGGAATACTGAGACATTAAACATTTTCTAACCCTAGTGAAGTTCTTTGATATGTAACAGTAACAATGACATTTCTAAATACAATCTTCAAATAAATACTTGAAGTTTGCAAATCTGGTGCATAACAGAAAATGCCATTCATACTAACTAGCTGCTTTCTCATTTCTTAAAAAATTAAGGGGTGTTGCATAGAACATATGGCTTTATGATGATCTAAATATTCTTCCAAGATTGTAAAAAAAAATACCTTTTGATAGAAAAGAAATATGTAATTACAGCAGCTTGTTAGAAAAAGAAAGTGTAAAGCGGATTCTGTTGTAGAAAATGTACAACCTACTTGATTTCTGCCTTTCTTTCCCTCTTCCTTTCTTTATGTATATTGTATAGCTATATAAGATACATAATATGAAAACATATGCTGTGTATAACTATTTTGTTAGGCTGAAAATATGTTCTTTACTGGCATTCTATTAAAAAGTTAAATACATGACTGAAAACTACATTGGATTTGAACTAAAAGTAAAAAGGTAAAACAAAAGGGGAATTGGCAACAGGAATATTTAGTAATCATAGACATATATATTACGACTCCAGAAAATTAATTCTAGGTGTTGTACTTAAAAAAAAAAAAAAAAGAACAACAAATGCACACCAGAATCTGTAAACCTGTGGATATTCCCACACACTCCCCACCCTTCCACAGAAATAAAAAATGATCATATGTCTGTCCAATACACAAATAATTCTATAAAATATACACAATAATATTTAAATTACCTGACAGTTAAGAAAGGACAATGAAAATCAAAGACAAAAATACGGTACAAAGAACTGCAAAACCTCAAGATGACACATATGTTTAGCCTTTTTTTGTTTTTTTTTTGTAAAAGGGGCAAGCAAGCAGCTCATTTATTTCCTATCAACAGAACAATGAATACAAGCTTTAAGTGCTAATTTTCATCAAAAATAAACAACAGTATGTACCTACCACCCCTATGTCTAAGTTATCTCAAATTCTTCCTCTCAGTGATCACATGGTGAGAGTTTAAAAATGGACTAGAATTTTATTATAATCTGGTCTATCTAAGGTCTCGAATGGTTATGGGGGAAAAGCTTAATGTTGCTATATAGAAGATTCATTTTTGGGTTGAATTAAGTGGTAAGTTGAATGTCTTGGTGATTTTTAACTTGCTTTATGTGATCTGGAAGGATGGGTATTGAAGTTTTAACAAAACCAGCCAATAATAATTTTCAAAAGGAGCTGTCAATTTCTATTAGTGAGTAATACTCTGAAAACAAAGTTAAGTGGATACATAACAAGCAATCAATATTTTTAAGAATGGGAACTACTGATATTTCTCAATTTGTTCTTTGCTAATAATAGCTATATTAGGAATCATTATGTAATGTGTATGAAACCTCAGAGTACAGAGGGACAAAAGAAATATTAATTCAAAATAATGCTGCTATTTTGAATTATGCTGAAAAGATGTCATTTTAAGCATGTCACATACCTAGTAAAACAAACAAACAACCAAAAATTATTGAGTTATGTAAGGGTTTACACCTTACATAAAAGATCCGTTTTTAAATTTTGAAACAAATCTGTCATCATTGCATTCTGATGGTGGATACATCAGGTTGTATGTCCACTATGAGGTCATTGAAGTGACCAAATTTTAAATTGCCACCCAAAATTTGGAGTCTCCAGCACTGATCACGTTTTCAAAGCGACTTGGATTAATAGCAGGTAACTTAAAGAGTATAGCATAATTCAAATGCTCTTGCTGCCTTGGTCACTGCTCACATCACAGATTTAATGTTTTTTCTAGTTAAGGACATAAATATTGGTGCATGCCAGTGAATATAATTTGTCCATTAGTAGTAGAAGGTTGTAGACCTTGCACTGACCTGACTCTGCAGGGTCTCAGCACTTTTCTGAGCTTGACCTGTGAGCTGGTTTCAACTCATTGGTACAGCCAGCAGACTTCAGAGAGCAATTAATCTCAGCCTAAAGGAGACATTTACATTTGACCAGCCAATTCTTTGTTGCTTTAATTATATTATTACAGATTTCCCTCATGTACTGTAGATGTGTCCCACTGCTCCCTTTCTGATTTGGCAGTTTGCCTGTGCCAGTTGTTCTTATGACAGTGTAACATAGATGATGTTGGGAGACAGAGACCATCTAAATCCTTTCTTGGCATTTCCTGATGAAAGAACAGAGAGAAACTGCAGGCAGAATGAACTTGTTCTGAGCTCAATTTACCTAAAAAAGACAATGCAATTATGCCTAAAGCCAGGTCTTCTTGGCTTTTAAACTCCTAGAATTTGTCAGTCCAGGTAAATGAAGATATGATCAGAAGAAACAGCAAGAGTTACCTGAGCATAGAGCTTTCATATACAGCTAAAAAGATATTTGAGGTTTTCTGTATTTTTTCTATTTAACATGCACATTTCCCCACGTTTTTGTAGTCTACAAATATTTATGCTCTGAAGATCATAAAATAATAATTTGTAATATTTCATGTCTATAAGTTAATTACCCAAAAATGGAGAAAAATATAAAAGGAGGGAAATTGACAATAACCCAAAAGAGGCATAAAATATAATAACCAAGATAAGGTGGATACAAATTTCTCAAACATATATTTACAAAGTTATTAAGAAATTTTACATGAACAATAATGGTGTTTGATAGACCACTAACAGTACTGCATATGCAAGTATTTACTTATGATTGTTAATTTATTTTATAAGGTATAATCCTGAGCTTGCTAAAATGAAAAGGACCAGATATTAATACAAAAGTCAGTTATGTACATATACCTTATTATTAAAAAATTAATGAACCTCACTTTGAAATTACAAAATAGATCTACATAATTAACCCCTTAAACATTTACAAAGGCATAGTTTTAATGAATAAGAAGGGTCTCCATGCATATAAATCTATGGGTCATATCCTTTTTTTTTGTCATAGCTCTGCTGAAGGCAGTGCAATAATATTTTTTTCTGAATGAAAATGCATTTTTAAATGTTTTTATTCTCTGTTATCATATTAGTTTCTTCTTGTTTCAATATTATCTACAATTTTTCTACTTGTTGTAATTATGTAGAGTTACTTTGTGTGCAATCTGAATTTTGTTTAATTATTTGCCATGCAATACCTTCCAACAAGACCTATGCTTTCCAGTCTCTGCAATGAATTTTGACTATGTTATTCACATTAAAGTCAATGGGTAATGAACTACTAAAATGCTTGCCACTTTCAAAGTTTATGAACTAGAAACAAAATTTAAAAAGTTCAATGGCTACAAAAAGGGTCCTTGTTGTTAAACTTTCTCAGCATTCAGTAGCTCATCTTGTTGAGCTGCAATATATGTTTCACTGGACACTGAAGTTTTAAATCTGCACTGCTGATTATTTGTAAAATTATCATCCACCGATTCAGGGATTCTAGGATAATATGGACTGGGCCTGAAAGTGCCCAGTTGTTTACAAATTAGGAAGGAAAATACCAAGAAAGAGAAGGATACATAATTAAAAACATGGTGGGGTGGGGAGAGAAGAAAAAAAAGAAATAAAATATATAGATCCATTCATGTTCTGGACATTGCTTTTAATCTCCAGTCAGAAACAAATCTGAAGCTACCTTTCAGCTCTCAATGTATCTGTGTTTATTTATCTGGAATCCAAAGAATGAGAAATACAGAATAATGAGAAAGGAAAAAACATTTCCCAAGTAAACAATCTTTTTCTTTTTCTTCCTTGAAGGATATAATCACTAAAAAAGACAGCACACTTTTAATGAACACCATCTGAAAATATTTCTTGTTAAAAAAAGTACTCAGCAAAGGATGTTCTCCACTTTTTGAGTATATAAGACATGAAGACTAAAGAACGCACAGCCTGAAACCTTTACAAGAGTCAAGTTAGAAACATTAGGCTACAAAACATTCATACATTATTAAATATCTCAGCTGTGTCATCAGAGTACTTCTTAATTCTCCTTTTCACTGAAATAAAAAATTTATTTGTTAATCATTAAATGGGACAATAAATCTAAGAAAAAAAAAAGAATGATACTCAAACATTTGTGAATACAGGAGGCTTTGAGAAAATAGATACTGTTCTATTTTGGTATAATCTCTGTACTTCAGAGGTCATGCTTGTGTATACCACTTGCTAAGGGTCTTAATTTGGTGATATTAAAAGATATTTGGAGACAGGCTATGTAAGGGACAAGTGTGAGGAGACAAAAGAGAGAAGGCAGGTGTGTGGTAACCTGCACATTTACAGCATGAAGTAGAGGAACTGGAGTGAGTCTCAGACAATGTAATTTCTTTACTTTGAGACATTACTGTATATAAGCTCTCTTCATGATTTACATTCATGTCATGGGTAGTAGTAAATAACTTTTTGGCCATCTGTCTGTTTGGCACTCATGAGCAATGACAACACTTCTGTTCATGGTGTAAAAGAAGGATCATGCCAGCTGAGGTGCAGTCTTTCTCCATCATCACTGAACTAAACACCAAGTGTCTTGCTGCTTTATTGATACCATCCTTATTCTGCTACTTTGCATTTTTCTTTAGGTAATTTTGTCAATACATTAGTGATTACTTGCTTAACGATATTTTCTGAATGCTGAAATTTTTTTATTTTGGCAAAATAGCTCTGCATCTGCAATAGTGGCAGAGTGCATCCCTGTCCCTGCCTACCCCCTCCACTTCGGGGTTCCCCTACCCTGACCATGGCCAAGGACCCTTTGTCAGCCCCCCAGAGCCATCAGGCCCTGCCCCAGCAACTCTGCAGCAGAACCTGTCCAGCTCCCCATAGCCCTGCCCTGTCAGGTCTCAGACCCCACTAAGCCAGAACTACCTGCTCTGTTCCCATTCCCAGGAAGATATCTGGTGTTGAGACTCTCCCTGGTGCTCCCTGGCTGACCTGCTCCTGTTCACCATGGTGGCCAGTGCAGCATCCTGGCAATATTCACCTTGAAATTGTCCAAGTTTGTGTATGCGTTATCTTGGGATATATTCCAGCAATGGACTACCATTCACAGTTTTGGTATCTTTAATTTAATTTGGAAAATTACTCCTATGAGTAATCCTCTGAGTCCACCTTTACTTCTGTGGTGCCAGTTATCAAGATGTAGTCAGAAATCTTTTTTTATTCTTGTTTCCTTTGAAACCCTTCTGGACATGGAAGCTGATCCTAATATATCTAGGATCTGTATTATTAGATAGGATCTCACTACCTCTATATAACCATCACGGTTTAACCCCAGCCAGCAACCAAGCCCCATGCAGCTGCTCCCTCACTCCCCCACCAACAGGATCAGGGAGGGAATCAGAAGGGTAAAAGCTAGAAAAAATGTGTGTTGAAAGCCAGGTGAATAGGGAAAGCAAAAGTCGCACACAAGCAAATCAAAACTAGGAATTAATTCACTGCTTCCCACCAGGATGCAGGTGTTCAGCCATCTCCAGGAAAGCAGAATCCCATCACAAAATGGTGACTTGGGAAGACAAATGACATAGCTCCAAACATCTCCTCCTTGCTTCTTCTTCCCCCACACTTTACAGACTGCGCATGATGTCTTATAGTCTGGAATATCCCTTTGGTCAGTTGGAGTTGGCTGTTCTGGCTCTGTGTCCTCCCAACTTTTCATGCAACCCATGTCTCCTCACCAGTGTGGGAGTACTAAAAGCAAAAATTACCTTCGCTCTATATAAACACTGCTCAGCCGTAACAAAAACATCAACCCTGTGTTCAGCACAAATCCAAAACAGAACCCCATAACAGCCACTGTGAAAAAAATTAAATCTACCCCAACCAAAACCAGCGCAATCACACACAAACTCCCTTACAAAACACCTACAGCTCTTATAGGTGCTGTAGGGCATCAAAATGAACAAAAATTGTCAAAATTCAAAATGAGTTTTCAATGGCACATATTTCCAGTACTAAACTTCTCTCCCTCTGTCTTTCCCCTGAGTCTTCAGACTTGCAAACAGCTCCAAGTAAAAGGCAAGTACCACATGGCAACAAGAACTCTGTAACAGAGTGAAAACCTAATAATTGCCATTGCCTTGGCTTCATTTTCTGCTTGCTCAGTGGTACCAGTCTCTGTTCAAACTTCTATGAACAAAACTATATTACTGGTGTTTTGCTAGCTCAGAAAAAAACTGAGAGTATTCCTCCTTTTCTGTTCTGTTTGTAAATTGTGCAGTGATCCAGGGGATGCTGTGTGGTGTTGCTTCAGAGCACATGGTGACAGACTGTGTTTATCCCACATAGACAATATCCCACATAGACTGTGTATCCCACATAGACAATAAAAGGGCCTCATCCATATCTATGGGATAATGTGAATAAACTCAATAGGCAGCACTCAGTAAAAATATATCCTTGGAAATATAATGCAATATCCTAAGTTAATTGCATAAATGTGAGTCACCTAATATGATTATAATGTTATAACAAGCCATTTCAGAGGCAAAAAATCTTCATGCATGATTAAATAACAAACTTTGTCTAAGCATACTGAGGATTTTAAAAATTGCATCAGTCTTTTTTTTTCAGCTTCTTCCTCAGTTATAGAATGAGCTTTATAAAGATTTATCTTCACCTTTTAATTTTCTAGGTAGTGTTAAAATTCCCTATAAAGCAAGAGATGAAACAGAACTGAGACCAATAATGCATAAAAACCTTTCCTTCTTCAAAAACAAAGAACAATGTACTTTTAAGTTTAGTAATGTAGCTTTCACCAGCATAATAGCTCATTACTCGTGACATTTTGTCCATTATAGCATGAGATTCCTCAAAAGATAGAAGTAATCATCCAGCAGAAAAGTCTAGCTAATTATCCATTGTCTGAAAAATCGAGCTGGTGTAATGGATGAGACATCAGTTACAGCAATTGCTGTTGTCTACTGACAGAAGAAATGCATCTTTGAAATTACCAGAAACCTCAGAAATCTGCGCCTTCCTTACCTGCTTTCTCTAGATGGATAGAAAAGCTTGTTTGCAGCAGGAAATGATATATAGACACACATATAAGACAAATTAAATGCCTAAAAAATAATTATGGAATGTTCTATAAACATTACTTTTGTGGAAAGGTATTGACTTATTTCTTATTGTTTTTATAGAGAAATTAGTGATTCTGCAAGGGCTAGGGAGGTAAAAATATAAGGAACATGAGAGTAGCAATATATGTTTCTAAAATTTCACTTTAGTACTTTTTTTTAAACAGATACTATTAAAATGTATTTTGTTTGTTTATATTTTTTTTAAATACACAAAATATTTTAATTGCATATTAGAGTTTGGAAAAGGCCAACATAATGTAAGTGCTTTAACATCTAAGTATATCTGCTTAATAAGTTTTTCAGTCCTAGGCAGCTAAGAATGTTGTCAATTAAAATTAACAAGTCACTAGCAGAGATTTTTAGGCACTTTGGATACTACAAGGAGGAGCTTTGACAGTTGTACTGGCGACTTCTAGGAGAACATTGAAAGAGCACAAGGAGGACAAGCAAAATAGACTAGAAAGTGAAGGAAAAGATGAAAAGAAAATATGTACACAGAAGTTAGAAATGGACAATAAAAATAACAGCTTTAGAAAGGGACAAAGTGCCAGAGTCAGGGTATTCATGTGAAAAGATGAAAAATAATATTAGACATTTTAAAAAACCCTGATTTTTATTAAATGTGAGAAATAATACCTGAGGAAAAAGCGAGATGTCCTACATTAAACTTTAATAGATTTTACCATAAGAAAGTTGGGTCTTAGATCTGCCTTCAGATAAATTACAATGAGAAACATATATAGTATAGAAGCAGGATTTGGCCCTTTTTATTTGCCATTTTAACATGATTGAGAATAAAGAGAGGTGAGAATAAAATATAGTTGGACTGGAGGATCATTGAGGTGTCTTCCAATCTGGTATTCTATGATTCTGTGATGAGATAGCTGGAGGATTATAGGCGAACTCTCTTCTCTGTAGTCTGTTCCTACTCTGTTTAATTCATCTTGAGCTGTGCTTCATTTGCTATATCTGGAAAGGTTACAAACTGGCATTCTCAGAGGAGCTGGAAAGGAAAATGTCCTTAGATACTAAGCAGAGATACAGAAATAGCTGTTGTTTTCTGATGGAAGAATACTTGAACTGAATTGGGTTTTTTGTGTGCCTGTCTCATATGGTGTTAAGAGGTCAAAACTGGTTATCAACTTTTTTCAATCTGTTTGCAAGCATTATCATCTACACAGGGGGAAAAAAAAGAAAGAAAAACAAACAGATAAACAATCCACCTCCAAAATCACCTGTGAAACAGAAGTTTTCCATATGAAAGTCTTTTTTGTTGTTGTTTTGAGAGTGTTCAATGCAGTTGTATTTGTGAGCTTCTGTGGGTTTACACCTCTGCCCAGTTCACAGAGAACTTGTGTCCTCTTGTCTGAAAGAAAAGCCATGACTAACTTCTGAACACTGAATGACAGTATGAAGATTCAGCACAATGGGAACCAAGTATCACTGTCTAAAAAATAAAAATAGGTATTTGAGTCTAATCTAAAAGCTAAATATTTTACCATGTGATATCTTAGATCATTTTTGTAGTATTGTTTACGAAAAAAAGGAAAATTAGGGAAAAAATTAGGAAAAAAGATACTGTTTTGCAGTATTGTTTAGGAAAAAACATCTAAATCTTATATAATCACCTCATACTCTTTACAGTGTTCTGTTATGGCAGAAGGTTTTCCAAGAAATGTTTTTTAAATGCTTTTATTGTACTCTTACAAGTTAGGGAAAATGAAGCACATGAAGAAATGAATTGACATCTTCAGGAAATAAGGTAGCTTATACATAGGAATATTGAAGTGATAATAAGACAGGTACGCTGTAGAGTGAACTTCCAATGAGAGGAAATACAAACAAATAAAACTTGTATGAAGATACAAGGAGGACAAGTTGGTTAACAAGATTTTGCTTCTGAATTATTTGATATCAGCCTATTTCAACAACCCTGGTGTTAACTGGGAGTTCTTTGTGTCATGTTGTAGAATGGAGATAAAGTTGAAAGATTTAGGATTTAGTAAGTTATTACTGTGTTAACAGCCCTGCATGGGATAGTTTTTGCCTAATCCAGATTGAATTTTAAGCAAGGACTAAGGCAACAGGGATAAATTATTGAAATAGTAGAAGACAATATAGTCAAATGTCCGCAGTCCACAACCCACTTATTTTGCTGCATTTTTAGAATAATGCTATTGTATACAGAAACAGAATGTACACAAAGAAATTGTAAAAATTGAAGAAGGCAACAGTAATGAGTAGTGTAAATAGTAAAGTTGGGAGCCATAAATTCTATGACCAAAGAAAGCAAATTGTAATATAAAATTTCCTAATATTTTGAAACAAAACATTATTGTGATAGTCAAATCTACAAATAATCCATTGATTTAAAAGAGCTGTGACATATATACAATTCTAAAATGTTTTTGATGTACATGAGTTCTTAAACCATGTAGACAATGTCATCCCTAGTTACTGTTTTCCATCTACCATGCACAATAGCACAAGGAGGCATAAACGGATATGAATGGAAGAGAGGCTAGACTGCTGTTATCTACAGAAAAAGAATTAATCTGTTGTGTTTCTCCCCCAAGTCTATAGTGGTATACCATAGACCCCCTCTTCCAATATAAATATCATGCTCCATGCCCCTAATCTGATATTGTTAATTGACACTGAGTGTTGTAAACAAAAATAAAGAAAATAAAAATTCTCTCTGAAGCTTTAGAATTGTTTTATGATTTTGCTGAAAAGTAGTAAGATATAAGACTATAGACACTTCGGAATATTTACTGAGTCATGTTAACTGGTTACAAGTTTCCTGAAACTTAAGGCGTGGAAACTTAAGGCGTGGAAACTTAAGACATGGAAAAATGAGTTGAATTTCATGATTTAAAAACCAGTTTAAGTGAGTAAAGAAAAAGATTGGAAACTAGAGTAAAACAAAATAGTGTTGTCATTTTGGTACTCATGGTCATACAGGGACATTAATTGCCTGGATCTCCCACAGACTTTTCAAAAAATTTATAACACTAATTTTTCTTTTTATTTTTCTTACTAGTGTATCTGTCTTAACACTAGAGCATCTGAATAATGAAGTTTGCCAAGAGTATTTTAATGTGTATTTCAAAAAGAAAAAAAATTGATTTAACATTTTTTTAACTTCATGTCTTTTTGAATGAAAAATATTCTGGGAACTGTAATATTTACAAAATATAATACCTTCTCAAAAAATAGAGATAAAAAAAGAATCTAAATTCACTCAACAGTAAAAGTCCCCTATAATAATAATAATAATAACAACAACAACAACAACCCTGTTAATAACAACCCTAATAATAGCATCAGTGAAGGCAGCAACAGACACCTGGGACACTTTCACTGTCGAAGACAGCATGTTGTTCTAGACAGACATTTGGAAGGCATTTAGAATTAGGTACAGTGAGGTTTTCCTGTGTCTCACATCCCAAGGGAGAATTCTAAACAAAAGCATGTAAGACAACGTTCCAAAGAACCTAGACTTCTAAGGGAAAGAAAACGTAGGTTTCTTGTAAATCCTACTAATACCTTTGGAGCTTTAGTCTGTTCATACACTGGTGAATACAAATTATTCAGGCTTAGAAGAAGTGTCAAAACTAGACTGGGTCAATCCAGTCTCTAACTGATTGGAAATGTATTTGTGCTGACAATACCTTTTAAATGTATAAAAATGAATTAATCTTCTAAATAGCATATAGGCCCTGCTATTGCTGGGTAAAAGATTGGAAAAAGGATTGACCATTCATACAGAATTTTTGCTATTGCTGTTTTGACCTGTGAGGTGGACATTTGCAAGGTGGACACTTGCTTAATGAAAAAATTGCTGTCACATTAAAGGAAAAAAAAGAAGTGATCCCATGTATCAGTTATCAAATAATTTATAGGTTACCTTTTGCTATGAGACAGTACAGAAACAAATGTTGACAGTGCAGTCTGACATGATTTGCTTCAAGAGATTGTTTTCAGGTGATTTTTTTTTTAGTTCTACTAACTGGAAAATTGTAGGAAATACAATGAGGTAAGAGGAGGCATTTTTCTTACTAACACAAGTATTACACCTACATTTCTTATTCTTGTAACTTCAAGGAATGTTACTTTCAGTCTCTTTTCTTACGCCTCTAAATATTTACAACTTTTTAGATTATGTAATATTTTAAACTCTATTTCATACATTTTATTAACTTAATAGGAAATCCATGTGACCTTCAATGATTTTATCATTATAAGACACATTTCTTTTGCCTGGATAAATGCGAATTTAAAAAGAAAACTAATTAGACAGAAATCAATCTGATGATTCACAATATTTTTTTTTGCCAGATTCATTAAAAAACATGAGACAAAAGCATTTGTAAATAATTGCTTTTCATATATTTTGGCACCTAACATTTCAGATACCAAAAAAAAAAAAAAAAGCTTATGTCTCTGTTAACTATAATGAAATTATCTGTTGTTATTATTCATTAATGTTCTAACCATTTTCCTGTAAGAAATATTTAGCAATCTAAAAAGGAGCATATGTTTGTGCAAATTACATTCTCCCTTAAGATTTTGTAAGAAGCTCATCATAATAAGCAATTATATGGTACTTCTTCAGCTTAAACTTTTAGATTAATCACAGAAAGGTTTTGTGCACAACCTTCTGGGCAAGAACATGCTTTAATGTGACAGGTTTATCTTCAATTAGGTTTTGTTAAAGAGTCTTTGTACTATTTTTAATATTTTGGTTTAGTACAAAGATGGTGTATTCTCTTTATATATATATTGATGTAAAAGATATTCTGTTGAGCATACTGCTTTTAATGAATAATTAATTTTTTAAAATTAGGGGTTTTCACTGATTGGCTTATTTTTGCATGCACAGCTTAGCTTCTGATGATCAACATGACAAGATAACACAATATCATCATGCAGACCTTGTAATTAAAAGGTAAACCCTATGCTGCACTTTGAAGAAATATATCTTTTGTAGCTTTATCTTATTGTTTGTAGATGTCAATTAACCCTATTTAATATATTTTCTCACAAATAATTTGCATGTTTGAATGGTTCCATGCCTTTAGGGTGAGAGAGAAAAAAATGTTTAACTACAAATTCCAGTCTTCTGTACTTTTATTTGACATTATCAAAAAGTACCACAGAGCCAAAATGTCATGTTATGTCATAATATAAAATGACAAGCTTTGTACAAGCACATGAACAGCAAATCTTTTATCTGGTATTAGTGAAATAAGTAGCAAAGTTAAATGTCTTCGTTTACAAAGGATCTAGATACTGTAACTAAAGACAAGTGAAATCTTTTAAAGAGAAGCTTTTAAATTACTTCATGTGCATAAAATAACATGAGGGAATTAGGATGGGAATGCTCTTTGCAGTAAAATAGATAGCGTCACTTTGCAAGCAGTTTTTTTTTTCTTTGATAATTTTAGATTCCTTTATGTTGACTGAGCATTCCCACTTGACTAAATACCACGAGGCACAGCGGATTTCTGGTGTGTCCAACCTGCAGAGGAGAGCTCTCTGGTGGCAGGGGCTGCTTCACCAGATAGTAAAGATCACTATAAGAATATATTTACCACTGCAAGTTGGTCACTGGTGAATTCTCAGGATAACACTGATATTTATGAATAAGCTTTTCCAGCTGTCTCCTGAAGACAGATCTGCTTTTGATGTAATTTGGAGAATGACAGTATCGAAGGCAGTGGGATATGGCCTGTAGTTTCCATAGGTTGGAGCAAGAATAGCAAGGATTGCAGTAACATAATTATCACTTAGAAATTCAGGTATTCCCCAGGACAAGACAGTACATGAAGTGAGATAAAAGTGATCTTCATCCAGGTGAATATATGAAGAAAACATACCCTCTTTGAACACAGATTTATATGGACTATGATAGCATAAAGAAATAATAAAATAAAATAAAGAAATAAGACATAATGCAGTGTTATATTTTTACTGTTAAAACAATACTTAATAGCTCTTGATAACAAAAGCAGTTTGTGGGTATCTCTCAGACGTCTAAATCTTAGTTCATTGTTTTAGCTGCGCTAACAAACAATGTAGAGACATAATATCTATCAGAGCAGAAGTTACCTCAGCTATCTCAGATACTTAAGGTAAAATGATAAACTGTTTTATGGATGCTTCTTCTTTTCCTCCACTGATTATGAAGAGAACTCAGGCCAGATGATTCATCCCCTATGACACTTCTCTGATGACAGCATGAATCACCCTCCTGAGTTTTTGTTTTCCTCTCTCCACTACAGAAAGGAAGTTAGAAAGTTCTCAATTGTTGCTGAGTTCAACTCTGAGTCATTAGATGACAGAGTGATTATCTTTTACTTTTCTCTCTATTTTTCTTTCTGTTCACAGAGTAAAAACCACAGAACTTCTCTATCTTCTGAGAAGGCATGTAACTTGGTTTCTAGTGTTGGAGATTTACACCAATGTTTTACTCAAAAAATTTAGTTGGAAACTGATAAAGCAGAAATAAATCCATAAAACCAATCTTACTCTCATATTGGTTTTGTATGGGGTTAAGTTAATTTTTGTCATAGGATGGAGTGAATTTTTGAATCTGGAGTAAAAACAGGGTTGAAAAAACCAGATATGTTTTTGGTATTGCTAAGTGGTGCTTACTGAGCATCAAGGCCTTTTCTGTCTCAGACTTCCCCAATAATTAGGCAGGGGTAGGCAAAAGACTGGTTAGGGACACAACTGGGACAACTCACCCCAAGTTATGTCCAATGCCATTCAATGTTGTGGCCAGCAATGAAACCTGGGGAAAGGAATAGAAAGGGAGGACATTCAGATTTATGACATTTGTCTTACCAAGTCACTGCTACATGTGATGGAGCCCTGCTTTCCTAGAGACAGCTAAACATCTGCCTGCCCATGGGAAATGGTGACTGAAATCCTTGTATTCCTTTGCTTGCACACATGGCTTTGCTTCATTAATTAAACCATTTTTATCTTTATATGAGTTTTTTTGCTTTTGTGCTTCCAAATCTCTTTGCCATTCCACTGCAAGGAACAGAGTGTGCGGCTGTGTGAGGCTTAGCTGCCTACCAGGGTTAGGCCACAACCACTCCTAAATTCTTACACATGACCTGTCTTTCAATGATTTTTGTGGTAGAGATTTTTTAAAGTCTGGCTTGTCTACTCTAAATGTGTTTACACCTACAAGTATATTTAGTATTAGTTTATTATCATTACACACACCATAGGGATAAAGTGATTTAAGAATTCCATGGAAATATTTAACTCTTTTTACAGAACTACTATGCCAAAAACAGGTCTCCATGTCAGAAAAAAAAAAAAAAAAGAAGGATGTAACTCCACACTTCCATCCCTCTTTAGAAAGCTGCATGTTCCTTACAGGAATTTATTCCAGTCCATTAGATATGCACAGAAGCACACGTGTGTGGACACACACTAACCAATGACAGCTCTATAAAAATAATTTTTTAATCAAGTTAGAAGTTTTATTGGAACATCTGAACTAACTGCTTACCAAAGAAATTTTGCACAGATAGTTACAGATCGGTGCTGAAGCATCAATTCTATTAAAAACATTGGGCAGTTACTAAAGGAAAAATGCATTGGTTTGTCACTTGAAATTCTGTACAAATGAATGATCATTGTGATCGGATATGTCCAAAGGTTAACTTGAGTTCTGCAACAATATTCTAAGAGTTTGACACAGCTTGATCAATCTCATGTAAAACACTCCATCTGGGCCTATTAGCTTCACTTTAGGTGCTGGCTTAGTTTCTTTTAATCAATGGATTTCACTGCTGCATTATTATTTGCTTGGGGATTTTTAGCTTGTTTTTTTCTGTTGTTTGGTTGAATTAGATTGGGATTTTTGCTTGGTTGGTTTGGTTTGGCTTTTTGGTTGGTTTTTTTTTTTTTTCTTTCACAGACTGTCAGGTATTCAACACATTAAGATAAATACATGAATTATATGAGCTTTCTCTATGAAGATAGTGTGTCAAATGAGCTTTCCAGTGGTGTTGTATGTCAAAAAAAGTCTGAATAAGAGTTAAAGAGTTTACTGCAGTGTGGTAGCACCATTTACTACATACAGATTTTAGGCTAAAAGACAGAAAAAACTTGGATAACAGATCCCATACATTGACAACTTGTCCACCTATAAGCAGGATCAAAAGTAATCCACAGAAAGAACAAAGTGCTGCAAGTGTGTTTGAAGCTATAAAAACACAGAAAACTAAGGAACAATATTCATATTTTTTGAGAAGTATATTCCTGGCCTGAGAAGAAACTCAAAATCTCTATGAAAATTTTATATTAATTTTGTAGATTGAAGCCAAATGTCTAGATTTTTTAATTAATTTAAAAATTACAACAGCAGTTCAAGTAAATTTTCCATATTAAATTCTGTTTTTCTGATTGTCTTAAGAAAATTCTTATCATAAATAGTGATATTAAATTTGTTTTCCAACAGTGTTAATCTACAATTATGTTGCTATCAGAAGAAGACAAAGTTATGATCTTTTAGACCATAGTGCTTTTTCTTCCCTTTCGTTTTATATGTTACTATTCTTCAGTAAACATTTTATCCTGTGCAGATAGATGAAGCCATATGGGTCCAGCTCAGTCTTAAACCGGCATAGTGGCATACTTTAAATGCTCTGTGAGCTCAGGGCTGAAACTATAGACAAGAATAATATTCTGTGTTGCATGCATGTACACTGCAATTTGAATAGATCTCAGGTGATGTTCCCAGTTTGGCAGTAAACAAAGGTTACATAGTGTAGCAGTAAATTTTGTTTTGTTGGTTTTGTGTTTGTGGGGTTTTTTTGTTTGTTTGGGTTTTTTTGTTTTTCTTTTTTGTTGTTGTTGTTTTTTGGTGTTTGGTTGTTTGTTTTGTTTTTTTTTTTTTTTTGTGCTTTGAGGACCTAAATTATAGTATAGAAGAGTTAGGTGAAGTTTTCTCCTCAGTCTCTGCTGATACACTCCCATTTCTCACCTGTGCATGTGCTTTTCTAAAGATCCATTACATTTCTCTGATATCTCTTTAGGTTTAATGCAACTTGCTAGTATACCTTCTCAGGGCACAGGAACAGGCAAGTCCCAAATCCTGGAAGTCAGTCAGGTGAGGCAGAAGGCCACTTTGGCTCAACAAGAGTCTTCTCTTGGAAGTAAAGCATAAATGAAGGTGTATGCCCGGTGGAAGCAAGGTCAGGTAACATGGGAAGAAAACAGAGATGCTGCTTGCCTCTGTAGGGATGGTCCTATGCAGGGCCAGGAGTTGGACTTGATGGTCCTTGTGGGTCATTTCCAGCTCAGCATATTCTGCATATTCTGTGATTCTGTGAAATTTACGTTAGCTATTAGGAAGAAATTTGTTACTGTGAGTGTGGGGAGGCACCAGAACAGGTTGCCCAGTGAAGCTGTGGATGTCCCATCCCTGGAAGTGTTCAAGGCCATGTTGGATGGGCCATTGAGGAACCTGATCTAGTGGGAGGTGTTCCTGCCCATGGCAAAGAGGTTCGAACAACATGTTCTTCAAGGTCCGTTCTGACCCAAACCATTCTACGATTATATGATTTTAACAGAGTCAAAGATTACTTGAGAACTGACACTTGATAGGAAAAAAAAGAATTGAAAAGGAGAATCAGTTCAATTGCCATAGTTGACTAAGCTGGAAACATTGTTGCTTGATACAGATGTTTGCTGAATGGTAGAGGTCCAGTATTGAGATTTTTTGGAAACCCAGGACTATCACTTCCTTTACCATCTACTATTATCTAGACATCAGACAGAGGGGTATAAATTAACTGGAATCTTCATGCTCTGCTTCTTGTTTGTATCATCAGCCATTTAGCCATTGAGCTTCTTTTAGTGTCATTTTTCTCTCCCTACTCAAAGATATTTACCTGCAAAATGACATTTACTTATAAAGTGACAGTCTTTTTCACCCTCAAGTGACATTTCTGTGGCACACTGTGCAAATGTTTGGCAAAGATTTGCTGGATCGATTAGAAGAAACAAAGAGAAAACACACAACAGATGTTGATTTTCTTGTAGCTGTGACTATTGTTTTGAAAGACTGACACAGAATTTTCAGGTTTTTCTGTCTTCCTGGCAGCAATATAAAAAAGCTTTCCCAACAGCAATACACACACTTTCACCTTCATTAAACTGACTCTGAAGACTCCTAATAAGAGAGGCTGTGTGTCATCTTTCACAAGATGAGCTGTTCTGAAAACCGCAAAACCATTACAGGACAGTCATGCATCAATCACGGAATTAGATGTACTAGCCTGCACTGACTTTACAAAAGTCATTTCTCTAGCTTCATAGAAGCTAAAGAGCCATCTTCCCCAGAATTACCTTTGTTTAACTATTGCATTCATTTTTAAGAAAGATTAGATTTTCAGTGAAATTCTGAGCCTAGTGAATCTTCTTAGTTTAAAATCATAAAGAGCCATCTTCGGTAAATATTTTTGAATATTTTTAAACATTTTCTGAAGAAGTGCATGAATGAAGAAATGTGTTGTTATTTTGATACATCTTGTGACCTTCATGAACTGTTTGATATGTTCTTTTATATTTGTGTATTTTCTTATGCATTGCAGAAACAAGAAAATTAAAAACCCAATCCTTTTGGCTGAATCTGTAGTTCACTGAATTTAGCACTTGTTCATAATCTTTAAGCTCAATTTTAAAGAAAACAGAGTCAAAATGCATCAGCTTTCTATGTTGGTTTAATAATTTTGAATAAAAGTAAAAATCCATGGCAATAAAAGGTGTCTGGACATTTATATTATAATCACTACTAGAGGTTACATTTAATTGTCTAACCTTACTCATCTAGAGTCATTTAGATGACTGAAAATCTCTGGGACATCTTCACAGAATTTGAAATACACGGCACAAGTGCTTGTGTGATGCACAAAGGCTTCTAGAGCAACTGGATGACAAAAAGAATACTTTATGGGATCTCAAATGATTCTAAATTCTTTAAGTCCAAGAGGCTTAATTTTCTTCTTGTTTTGGGGGGGTTTTTGGATGTTTGTTTGTTTGTTTTTTATGAGAACAAAATTCATTGCCTAGTGTTCTGCTTCAGACCAAATATGGGATCTGTTTTCACAATTACATTGAGAGGCTTTTTCCCTTCAGTTCTCCCAGTTTCATATTTTTAATGAACAGTTTCTAATCAGATACTCTATGTATTGATAAATCACTACTTGAGTAAAAAACCACTCCTCAGAAAAGATAAACCACTTAGATGCTAAAGAGAATAAGCAGCTTTAAATTAGTCAAATCCCAGAGTCACTCTACCTAATGACATTCAGTTAGTGTCTCAACAGGTTAACTGATGCACAGTTTTGAGTCTAGCTCTAATTTAGTTTTGGACTCTCTAGTGTCTCATGTGATGTAGAAGTCAGTGTAGCACAAAGTAGTGCTCAGCCTAAACATGTACAGTGTAAAATGGCCAGAGAGTAAAAATGACTAGATCTGCCTTGTCTCTTGAAAGTAAATCAGTCTTCAGAGGCTCTGAAGCCTCTGCTTCAGAGGCTTTAGCAAGAACAGTTCTTAGTTCAGTGACATAGATTAAGGAATCTAGCTTCTGCTGTACTTCCCAGAGTACTGCTTTAATGTGCCTTAAAGTAGAGGCTCCATTCTACAAGCAAACTGTTGTATGTTGCTTTTTTCACTTTTCTAATTGTAGTCAGATATGGTCCTTCTGTCAGACATAATGATACTTTAATTGAAGAATATACAGCCTCTCAGACATGAGTCCAAGAAGAGCTGACTGTTACTAAAGTGTAGCGATCCACAGGAGCTGGGATTTGCAGTAAACTTTAAATGAGAGCACAAGTGATGAGAATGGGCATATTCACTTATTTAGACATTGATAATTTCTGCAATGATTTCCAGGTGTTTTCCTGAGCTCACCAGTATTATGTAAATTTGGTCTGAGCTGGATTTCCCTCATTTATGGACTAGTCTTGATTAAATGACATTTCAGATACTGAATAATATTGTAAAATAACCTTTTATTCTGTCATTCCTATTACCCAGTCTTCATGAAATATATGCATCCTTATGTAACTTTATGTCATATATGCAATATAATAAATTCTTTAGTAATCTGATTCTCATTCTATGTTTTAGTTAATTTTCTGGAATTTCTTAAATTCTGATTATGGGTATTTGATCTTTCATTTTCCTTCATATGTTGGGATGAATGGATATTGCTCAGTGTGGTCCTTTCTTGTCATAATCTCAGGAAGACTGTAAAAATGTCCCTTTTAATGATGGAAAAGTAAATAAAAGGATGAAATTAGAACTAAGAACAATGGTCTGAATTACTACCATCCTGTGAATATGATCCTATCTGAATTAGTTTTCATGTTGGATATGAATTCATACGATATAAAGCAGAAGTGAACAAACAATTTATGTTATGAAAAGGTCAGATGTCAGATTTTGAAATTAAGCACAGTAGGATGGATAATGCTGAATAGACTTTCTTAAAAATTGCTGCCCACACACTAACACACACTTCCATTCCTATCAACATCAAACAAATTATAGTCTATATAATTTTTACCTTATGCACCATATATAAATGTATTTTTAAAGTATTTTTATAGTATATGAGCACACAGACTTCCTATACTCATTTGTATTTTAAATAAAAAATTATTAATATTTTGAATACGTTAATGTCATACGTAGACTATACTTATCAGGTAGATTTTCTCTGAGGACATGTGTGCATTATTATGACATTATTTTATTTAATTAGTTATAATTTTAAAAAATATTCTTTAAGTGTTTCGTCTTTCACCTTCATTGTATTCCCCCAATGTGTTGTATACTTTTGTACAAGTAGTAATAATCTCTGTATTACTATTCAGGAAGCCAGTTGAGCTAAGATTAAATTGCATTACATTTTAAATCTGCTTATAGAGATAAAATTATGTAATATTACAGGTTATATTCAATATTTATGAGTGGTAGTTACAATTAATGATGAAATTTAGACATGGTACGTAATAAGTTTTCATAAAGCAGGAAAAAATGAGAATGACATATAGGAAAGAGAATAAAAGAAAAAAAATGCCCAGAAATGGAAACTCTCACTTTTCCAGTCCTTAGCTTACTTATCCTCATAAAACAAAAATAATAAACATAGTCTTCAATTAGTTGGATAATTAGATTTCATAAGTAGGTATAGAAAAACAGACCATTTATTAAAAGGCCAACACGACAAGAATTACAGCGAGTAATGAATGTCCTTTGGGAAAAAAATATATCCCTGAGTATTTAACAATGAAAAATATACTGGGGGGAAATAATAAAAATGCTTTTGCAATGCAAAAACAAGCAAAGAAAAAAAACAAACAACCTGTTCAAGGTGCAAAGTACAAATTCCTGTTAAAACAGGAAAAGAAGTGCTAGTCAATCTAGTATTGTGTAGGCAGATGGTAATGGTATAAGAGCTGCTAATGCAGTGAACCTTATTTCATTCTAAGTTCTCTACCAAGGTCTAATATGGTCATAAGCCTACGCAGATTTAGTAACCTTATATGGTGGCATATTTGGTCATATGAAGTTTCAGATATCCATATTACAGAACTCTAAGGCTGTTTTGAGTAAATTCAGCTGTGGTATTAGAGTTCCAGTACATTCCCCTCCTTTTTTTTTTTTTTTAATCCATTTCATTTCAATTCTCTGAGCACTCTTTAGGGCTGCTATCAGTGAATGTTAAAGTACTAGCGTTAGCTGGAGTCTCTTAACTGTTGTTTATTTAGTTATGCCTTGGAGTGAAATATTTCTCCTGAGACTAGAGTTTGAAGGAACTCATTTGCTAGATAATTTTCTATAAGAGTGTATATTTTATTTCATTTTATTAATCTAATATAAACTAGCTATAGCTTTTAATGACCTTGAGTTAAGTAGCACTCAGGCAAAGACCGAGACTGACATAACAATACCACATAGATAAGATATTGACAGCCATAGACAGCAATTGTCAAAACATTTCTGGTCAGTGCCCCAAGTCACATGATTAGATGCTGGCCTATTTATTATACAAAGATCGATTGAGCTGACAAACACTGTATGCTGCAATTTTTTTTTTTTGTTTTTCCTTTTTTTTTTTTTTTTACTCCAAATTAACTCTGTTTCTGTGAACTTTTACAGGATGGCATTGCTTCATCTTTATTTTAATCCTTTCAAATTGACACTTGAGAACCCCTCAGGCACTCATGTAATTTTTGGGGACACAGGGTGAATTCACACAATAAACAAATGTCTTGAGGGAAGACAAGAGAAAAGAGGAAGAAATAAAATTCATCAATTCAGTGAAAAATTGTTGCATATCTTAAACATTGGAAAGTAGCACCAAAGTAGCTTTTTCATGTGACATACTGAATAACCAGTTGGTACTCAAAATTTTCCTGAAATTCCTTTTGAATACTTTCTTTTTTTCCCTCCCTATCATTACACAGCTTTCTGTTTATTTCAGTTTGGTGCTGGGTCCCAACACACTACAGCTAAACAAAATGACCCAAGGTGTAGAAATATTTGGAAACTAGGTTGAAGCAAAGACTTGTCACAAGTATTGCACAAATTAAACATCAGATACTTGCTTGTAGAAAAGAAACTAGTTGGAACGTCTCTTTGGAAAATCTGTACACTACTACTTCTTATCTTGGCAGGATTTTTGAAAGAAGGAATCTCTGAGTGCTGTACTTCTGGCTCCCCATCCTGGATGCATGATAACATAATTCCAGGATGAGATTTTTAAATTCCAAATTAACTACAGTTTGGAGCACATGCATCTGGATAATCATAGCAACTTTGTGCTCTAGAAACAAAGTTTCTGAAAAAGCGGTTGTAATGTGCTTAAATTTGTATTTCTTAAGACAGATGAATGCATAACAATAGAACAGCATTTTAATTGCTATAGTAGATGATTTACAGAACCAGAAATGTTATTTCTAAGCCTGAATTATGGACTGCAATCTATAACTGCTATCAAGATAGACTTCACAGGCACCTGGTAAGCCCTAGGTGAGTAAGATTTCTGTCAAAACCTTCCCTGAGGGCAGAAATTTGAACTACTGTGCATTCTCAGTGCAGTCTTCAATTTTACTGTGTTAATCTTTTCAATCAAAGATAGTTGAGTTAAAAGATTATCCTATATCTGCATTTTTCTTAATTTTTGCCTTTTTTATCCAATGCTTTTCTAATGTGTGACAAAGACAGCGGGTAATGATGAAGGTTAACCTAACTGGAATACTGGGTTCTATCCTGCAATTCTGCCTTCACTCAGAAGGCCTGAAGTCATGGGAATTGTCTGTGTTTAATGTAGTGAGTTTGATTTAGATAATAGGTCAATAGCAACTGATTTGATCCAGATCCAACAAAATTTAATGTAATTTCTTTTTGTCATGTACGAGCTATTACTATCACATCTATTGTACTTTGACTATAGTGTTATCTTGCTTCTCATATATATGCTGACAAATCACACAGCTTATACCAATACATTCTCTTTTCTTCTTAATCTCCTTATAATATTTGCTATTTGTAACAGTGTTGAATAACTCAGAAAAAAATAAAAGGTGTAAATTCATAATCCAGAGGACTTGCAAGTTAGTGAAAAAACAGATATTCAGGTCCCAATTTAAATGCTTTAAGTTATCTACAGCCTCGACACTGAATTGGAAATTGGGCATGAGCCTATAAAAAACCTAAATCATTCTGGATCAGCAACTGAGGACCAGACCTGTGACACTGGAAATGGCATTAGATGCGTATTGCTGCATCACTGCCAGCATGAAAGAAAAAACTGCATGTGTTCTATACAGTATCTCTGTACTGAGGTACTAAAATATAAGAGGATCTATGACAGTTCCCCCTGATTAGAAATGGTGTTGCTCACACCATGATAAGAGTCAGTGAGGAACAATTTAAATAATCTGGTTCAATTTTAAGGACGAATCTTTAGTAAGTGTAGAAATTTTAAGACTCCCAAAACAAGGGTCCTTTAGAGTAGAATGGCATGACAAAGAACACCACTGCCCAGACACTACAGTGATACAGTAGCAAAAACATTATATTTCTAATAATTTTGAGCTGAAAAAAGTCTTTTATCTGAGAGTGGATGGAAAGCATATTTATACCTATTGTCTCTTTATGGAAATTACAGGCATTTCTCAGCCTTGCCTACTTTGTAATGCTGGTTTTGACCTATGTATCTTTCTTTTTGTCAAGTGTGTCACATTGCATCCATACTGCTCAGGCTAAACAATTCATAAACCCTTTTTAATGCTATTTGAAAAAGAAGCTTTAAAAGAAAGCCTCAAAGTACACAGGATCTGAATGAGGTCTAGAACCATACCTTCTCAGACCTTGAAGAATTACCAGAGTATGCCGTGGGTCATATAGAAAGACTAATTATTGAATGGATTTAGTCTTAAAAAACTATTCAGAATTTATTTTTATGTGTGCTGTGAATTTAACACCAAAATTTGTTTCACACACTCACAGAAATTAGGAACTTTCTATATGCACAAATACATTTGACAAATAAGCTTGTAAAATTATGAACCCTTGATGAACAAGCTATAAAAAAAAAGATAAGGGTTCAGTTTGCAAGTATTAGCTTGACTGTACTGATCTGGACAATTTTTATTCAATTCAGTAGAGTTAAAAACCACTGATAAGTCTGTGTGACTCATTCCAGATCTTGAAAATGCCCAAGATAACAACTCTGAGGGATAATGATCTCCTTTAAAATATATTTAAGTTTTTTTAAGATAATCCTAATCTCTTGGTCTGCCTGTCATATGCTAGGCAACATAAATGGCATATCTGCATCGGACACCAATTTTCAGATTACAATGCACTTGTTCATGATTTTTGCAAACCAAGTGTAAAATACTTTCTGAGAGGAATTTTGAAAAAAAAAACCCGAACCAGACTCCCAGCAGGCTTAAAACTAGCCATGTATATCCAGAAAAACACTGGAGTGAACCACTGTTCATCTTGCCTTCATTTCCACCAAAAGCATTTTTGTTTTTCATGTTACACATGCTACACACTAGTTGCAGGTTCCCCTAACTCAATGCCTGTGGATTGAAGGGACACAGCCCCTGTTGAAGGGATTAGCTGACCAAGGAACACCCAGTGAGCTCACCAGTCAGTGCTTATAAGGAACTGTGAAAGGCCACCCTCACAGGGAGGATGAAAACCCACTGTAGCTTATCATGACAGTCTCAAGAAGATGCAGAACAACACCAGCACCAGCAAACTAATATGGGTCTACAATAACTGTACTTATCATATATTACAAATAAACAAAACTTATATTTGATTGCATTGTTTCTATGTGTTGTTAGGTCAAGGCCTTCTTTCTTCTCCATTTTCCTGTCTTCAATCTGCTAAGACTAATTTCATTTGTCCAGTCAGGGGTCTTGCCATGCCTGCATCAGTATTGATCCTTATTTCTCCTGTTCTATGATTTTGACATTTGTCATCTCACCTACTCTTTCTTCTTCTTTTTTTTTTTTTTTGTTTGTTTTGTTGTGTTTGTTTGTTTGTTTTTGTGGGGTTTTTTTGGATATTTGAATGGGCTTACTTTGGTCTATATTAACACTGTGTTAGACCAAATACAAATCATGCTGAATGTTTCCAGGGACAGCTATTCTTTCCAGGTCTTTCTTTGACCTTTTTTCAGAAACTGAAACTACACAAAGGCAAACCGGAAGCCACAGTGGGTACCAGTCTGTTTCCCAAAGTGGAGAACAGAGAGGGATACGATTGCAGGTGTTGTAAGACAGTGGCTACATGGCATTTAGATATTGTCTCTAAGAAACGAGTGTTGGATTCCTGGGCATGAATGTGGCCTGTGAAAAAGCCTTCTGTTGTGAAGCAACCAGTAAGACTGAAAGGAGGCAAAATACTGAAATAAGGTGTGTGTATATATATACACACACACACTCTCACATATTATATATAATCCAACAATTTCCAACCAGATAGAGACACTGCTTCAGATGCACAAATTCAGTCAGCTACAATATAGGAACACTTATGGAAAGTAGGTTCCCATTATAGTCAGCCAATACAGCCAACAAAGCAGTATCATCTGAATGCAGACACCAGAGGAGCCATTCAATTGCTTCAATTTAATTGTCTACCATAATTTCAGAAGTCCTTAGTTATTTTTGTATGTTTAGTTACTGGTTCAGAAGTGTGCAGCTCTCTTGCAAATCCCATGTCAAATACAATAGCTCTATATGGCTATTTTGGTACCCTAGCTGTCTCAAAAGGCAATCCGTGGCCATGTTCAGGCATCTGAATCAATATACATGTCTATATATTTTATGTAGTTTAAATATAATTACATTTATATTTTGTAATTTAAATTTTTTAAAAGCACAAGACAAGATACTGTGCAACTGCCATTGCTTGAGTAAGATTGGTACAGATATTCACTATTCTGACCAGGGATCTTTATGGTTAGATAAGATTAGCTAAATTCAAAAGGGGTTTGTCATCTAGATTGCTTACTTGAGTACATAGAATTAAAAAAATACTCCAACAAACTGAAGTAATTGATAAAGCACAATGGTCCATAGTCACTATGATTGCATACTTATCTAGCATACACCTAAGCATTTTGCTGTTTGAAGAGCAAACAGAACCTCACAAGAGAACTAATTGCTTTCAAGCAAACCTGCCATCTAAAAGTGAGAATCAGGTTATCTCTGGCACACCTGTGACCATGTTTGTACCAAAGCAACCACATATTTAGAAACAGAAAAGGACTGGTCAGAACAAGAGATATTTGGAAGAAAATAGTACTGAATTTTGTTTTGGTTTGGTTTAGATTTGGTTTACATTTTTAAACTTTGATGAGAATGTTAAAACAGGGGTTGCCCATGTCATGAAAAGAGGGCACTTGTTTTAATAGTCACACAAATTTTTCCCCTAAATGCATTATGAATAGTAAAATAAACTGAGGTTTTTATCTTCAAAAAATATTTTAGATGTCCATAGTCAACTGTAGGCTGTTTCTGCAAAGGCAGCTACAGCCAGTTAATGGGTGATAAAGTGCCTCTCACTGACATATTGCTGAGACACGTTATCTTTCTTTATAATTTAATCCTTAAATCTGAACAGTATTCTAGACATAGCTAAGGGTTAAAGCTAAATCATGAGTAATAAATTATGTATATGATTAGATTCTGTAATTTTTTGTTTCTGTTTTGCTTTTATATCTCTCTCCTTTGCCACAGTTCAAATTTGACCATAAGGCTTTATAAGATTTCTCTTTTTTCCTCTCTCCATCCCTCCTTTATTTTTCTTCTTAAACTTCCTTAATTTCTAAATAATGTAAGTATCCTGGCATGTACCATATTTGACAAGTCAGAACAGTTATTTCTAGAATACTGTCAGGTTAGATAAGCTTTCCATCTTGTGTTAAATCCTGGATTGGAGTACTTAATTCTAACACAACCTTCCAGAGTCTGACAGCATGACACTAGGAATCTACTGATACATGGAGGAAGTACATCTGGAAATTGAATGTTTCATTGAACTTTTGGAATATATCTTTCTCCATAAGTTTCAAAATTTATGAGCCTGATTCATGTTAAATAATAATATAAAATTTCATATCATAAAGAATTTTCCACGTACATGGGAGGTATAGACACGCGTCTATGTCTATATGTATGTGTATATTTATATGTGTATATGCAGAGACATAGCAACATGCAAGCATTAAAGTCATGTATATGCTTATAGTAAAATTATTTTTTCAGATAGTTTCAAAGAGGGGTTTTACCATAAAGGATTTTCTGTTTGTTTTGTTGTTTTGTTTTTTTTTTTAAATTACAATGAATGCTATTTTTTTGTTGCTATTATTATTATGATTATTTCTTTAGCGGGTCCCTCTTTCTGTTGATACTGGAATTTATGTATATATTTAGCATTTTTTTAGTATGTTTTTCAGCTGCTGAAGGCCAGTTTTATTGTAGTGTAGATATGGAAATGCATGTGTCAGATCCCTGTACCTAAAAAGATGATTTGACCACAAACCTGTGGAAATTCATGGCAAAACTAGTGATTCACTGAACTCCACAGTTTTAATAACTGAAAAGAGGTGACTGTGTCATAATATTCTTTTTTAATACTTTGCACCATTCTATTTATTTTTAAAAATAAATGAATTCTCAAAAAAAAAAAAAGTGAAAGATTTGAAGCAACAAGGAAATATTTTTGAGGTTTTATGCAAATAACTCAAGATTAATAATTATTTAAGCCTTTAAAGACTGGCAGATTACACCCCATTAATACTTAACATGAGGAAACATGAGGAAAATATTTCTAAGATTCAGTAGCAAGCAATAAATCTAGATAAATGTAGAAGAGAACTGAAACAGAGATCCTTAATAATTACTGGTTTTAATCATCATTGAATATGCAGGAGTCTCTCATACTTGAAGTCTTTAACCCGCAAGAGCCAGTTTTACACTGAAAATTCAGTGTTCAAGCTATGAACTTGACAGAGGAATTTACAGGTGAAATTCCAATGGGCTTGGTTTTAGAAGAAGTCAGAATAGATTAGGACAATTATTCCCTCTGGTCAGAAAAGCTATAAATAAGTACAAAATTCCAGCAGTGACATTTTCTTGGCTTCATTTTTGTTTTCATTTTCGTTTTCCTTTTCCCTTTCCTTTCCCTTTTCCCTTTTCCCTTTTCCCTTTTCCCTTTTCCCTTTTCCCTTTTCTTTTCCCTTTTCCCTTTTCCCTTTTCCCTTTTCCCTTTCCCCTTTTCC
>VZRZ01007456.1:42603-62060 GCA_013398175.1 Climacteris rufus | reverse complement strand
TTTTTTTTTTTAATCTCTCTTTGGGAAAGGAGCACAGCATTAACATTCTACTTTGCTGATGCCTCACTATGTACTCTTTGGCATATCATTACCAGAGAGTGAATCAGGTGAAAATTTAAGAGAAAAGAAAATGGAGACACAATGAAACAGGAATTTTTCTTTGTTTTGTGTTTGATTGTAGATTTCTGTGAAACAAGACAATTAATTAAAATGCATTTAGAAAAAAAAAAACCAAAAAACAACAACAACAAAAAAAACCCCAAACAAAACAAAACCCCAAAAAACCCAGTTGATTTCACCTATCTATCGTGCCACAAAATAAATTATGATTGTTTTTTGTTGATTGGTGCAAAGATGAATGGATATGATAACCTTGAAAGAATAAATTTTTACAGCATTGCCTATGCTATTGCAATTTTTCAATCTTAAAACTGTAAAAATTAACCCTCCCTTCCCTCTTCTATATCCACCCATCTATCGTATGTGCTTCAACCTTTATAAATTCCTAATTCCTTGATGGGCAGAGAGTGCTACCCTAGCAAATTTCCATCTAGTGGTGTGCAATGGAGAATTCTGTAAGGCTCTGATTTGTAACTTCAATCAATTGCTCTGTCAGATGAATGTTTCAATTAATGTGATATTATATATATATATATAAATATATATATATATATATATAGGTAGGTAAAGATGCCCTGTCTAGGAATAGAGGACAGCATTTTTCACACTGAATGAGACTGAAATGCCAAAAGGCATGTTTTATGTCTCAAAGTGAATTTCTTGCAGTTAAGAACCATTTTAAGAATGTTGCTGGTAACGTGCAAGGATAAATCTAGCAGGTATTTTGCAAGTACAACATTTTACTGGTGAATATCCAAACATTAGAGCAGATAACTACACACGTATCTAAAATATTTGAAATATTTTCTCCTAGGTAACCCAAGGTGTCCTGATTTTTTCCATTTCATAGCCCACTATGTTATGTTATCATATTTTACATGTTATTAGCCTTCCACTCAACTGGACAATAAAGCTTGTCATTTCAAAGAAGTCCATATATTTTCTTTTTCCCCGACATAGAATATTAGTTGTTGTTATTTAAAGATATTTAAAAGAAATTCAGCATGGCTGATATTGTAAATTGCAACATTTATAACATGGAAATTGTCTTAGTGGTTAGATAGATATTTTTCATTAAAATTACAGTCTATTATTTATACTACTAATAAATATGGCTAATGAGTATATCTTCTCATAAATATCAACAGTTTTATCTAATAAAGGGTATGAAGATTCTGAAAATTCTGTTTTGAATTATCTAGCTTCATTCCTAGGTGTGACACACAATCTCTGATTTAGGTTCCTAAGTACCTATGTATAATACCATAACAAGTACCTCAAAATGGGATGTAGATACCAACATTCAGGAAAGAAAATACAGAGGCAGAGGTGTATCTCTTCCTCAGTTGTTGCCAACAGGCCTGCCACTTGGAACTAACAGTCTGGAACCGTTCTTGTGAAAGGAGACCAAAAGGCAATTCTTTCCTTCTCTGATAAGGAATATAACCTGTATTGAATTCTGCTCACTGGGAACATCCTAAGTTTTGATGATAATAAGCATTGATATCATCTCCATTTTGTCCAGTCTTGATGTTCAATTTGTAGGTTCTGAATGATACTAGGCTTTGATGTATCCAGGCTTCATAAATCTGAGATGTATACAGAGGTGCAGCTCAAATAGTGAGGTAAGCATCACTAATAAAAGGAAAGCACTAGTATAGGTTAAGTGACACTGAATTGAGAGGACAGATGCTCAGGAACTAACAAATTTAACCTGTGGTGTCTGCTGAATTCCCATTCCAAGGACTGTGGTTGTTTGTTTCATGGGTATCAGTTACTTAGTTTCTGTGAACTGGCAATTACTTTCAAAGAAAACAAACTACTGCTCTTCAGTATAAATAGTAAAGACAGCAAAAAGTATATTTTAAGGTATTGCATATATTAGAAACTAATTGCACCTAGGATATCACTAACCACAGATAATTGCCATTGAAGTATGTAGATTGCCATTTTGCTGTTTGCATAATGAAAGCTTAAACTCCTTGAATTTCCTTTGTTCTTTGTAATGAGTATTTGGTATCCATAATATTTTAAGATATCACGCTTTTTTTTTCCCATGGTGTTTAAATGTTTAAGGGGAAAACCCCTTAGACCTCAATATTGTAATTTGGGGACAGTAGTTTCTAATGAGAGTTTTTCAGTTTGACTCTTTATGCACTTCTTGTTCATTATCTCATCTGTGACCTTCAAACATTCTGGAAGGAGATATTGACATGATACCATTTCTACTTTTAGCATGTTTGTTTTACATGCATTGAGGATTTCTCTAAACGATGATAAAGAGTGCAGGAAAGAAATGCCATCAGTAGAGTATTTGTTTCTCTTACCATATCACCCCACTGTCCCCTTCCTCCCCACCACCCTTCTATGCTCTGCCCTCTGCAATAGCTATTTCTAAAGGACTATATTTCTAATTTCTCTCTGTGTCCCATATTCTGCATCTGGGTGTGATATGAGGATCTTGTCAGAGAAGGGGATTAGAAATGATGGACAATGTAAAATGATGGGCAACAATGACTTTTTAGCAGTGATTGCCACACAGAGTTGGATTTTACTAGACATTGATAAGGATGGGCTGCAGAAAGTTGTTCACGTTATTTGAGCTTAAGCTCACCAATGGTTATTGCATTGGCTGTGAACACTAATTAGCTTAAGCAAATACTAGAAAGAGAACAAGAAGATATGTGACTAGAATGATTGCGGATTACTTCCCATAAAAAAAAGAGTCAGATGAAAAACTTATAAAGCAAAAAAATTCTGGTCCTTAGCTAGGAAACCATACATGGGAAAGAGAAGAAAAATGATTCTGGAAATATAATGATATTCCCTCCCTTTATTTTTGTTTAGTAAAGGCATGAGCGTATAAATTTTTACCATGTCAGTATAGCATATACTCTTTACCACTGAGCTGAGAGAGATGCCTATCTAGCAAACATTTGGTAAATTCAATTCCATCAAAGACATAAGGTAGTCTATGTTGAAAAAATCCCATTGAAGACATTGTGACATTTAAATAGAAAGGTCTATGTTCTTTCATGTCCACACTGGCCAAGAGTCTGAGAGTATCAACTGTCTTATTCACAGGACTATAAACACCCTTTTTCAGACACATACCTATGCATGTAACAAAGATCAGTAGAGTACCTAGCCATTCTTTTCTTTGTAAATTATTTTTAAAAATTAATGATTATATACATTCAGGGTGAGAAACACAAACACTTTGATAACAGATTACTTTTACTGGACTAGTCATTAGGTAAAATTTATGCCTTAAAAATATACTTTTGAAAATAAGTATGTGTGTATTGCCTCCAATATCACAAATATCAGTAAGTAAACTTTGAAGATGTAGGTATGAATTGCTATTTCATACAATTTTTTATATATGTTTATATATAAATATTGAGGAAATAAAAGCAATTCGAGTCCAGATTTTTGAAAGGTAGGAGGTAAAAGGACTGGTGGCACTAACAACACTTCTAGACCTAAGTGTTTTTTTCCTGGACAGACAGCTCAGACAAACAAAGGTTGCATCTTCATTGTCTTCAGTAATGAAGGAAAAATCCATTACACTTATTGACTGAAATTTCTTTAAAAACGTTAATTATTTATGGAATTTGGGATGAGTCAGAAAGGTATCCATTTTGTTATTTAATAACTTAAATTATTAAAGATTCATTGTATCATTGATCAACCAGAAACTGTAGTGCTGAAAGCCTGAAGATCTGTTCTGTTAGATAGTAGGCAACTCCTGCAAGATGTCTGAAAAATATATTTATCTTTCAGATTTGAAAAGCTGACATCTGGAGATGTATGTCCACTTTTTGCTGAGAAGCACTCTCTTGGCTAAGAAGTAAAGTCATATGTTCTTTTTGGGATAGCTTATTTATGTACTCTTGAGCTTCCCTTCACCAAGTAATTTTCAGTGTGAGTCAATCTTCCAAAAATGGGGATTTGCAGAGGCAAATCTCCACAGAGATTGGACAGCTTTTCATGTGGAATGGTCTGGGTATATCACCTCTGCATAGCCAGTTAATCCACCATCTTTTCTTTTTCAGAGTTTTTGGCTGGTATTTCATATATACTGATAAGAAAAATAAACTGAATTAAACTGGACCCATAGTCTGTTTTGGAAACTGGTGCAATACAGTTGAGATTAGAGATAGACTGGACATGCAGTGGAAGAAGTCACTGATTTCTAGTTGTCTATGCATGTGATATTGCTGAAATATACACTTTTAAAAAATGTTTTTGCAGAGGCAACATACTGGCAAAACACTTATTTTCAGGCCAGTGGATCAAGTAGTACACAAATAACAAATCTTCAGCTTGGCAGCTCTAATTAGCATTCCAAGATAAAACACTAAAATATTTTTAATGTCAGTGAGTTTGGGGAGTTTATAGGGGATTTGTGTTTTTCCTCTTATTTTCCTTGAATCATGACATACTCCTTTTTTGTGATACATGATTAAGTCTGGAAATAAATAAATTGTTCCTGTAGTCTTGGCATTAATAAAATTGTATACATCTGACAATATGGGGTAGTAGATATTTTGGAAGTAAAAATGAATGTTTACTGTGTTTGTGCCAGAAAAAGATGTTTAGCCTACAGCTATTTCATGACAGTGTTAGTGTCCAAGATCTGAAAGCAATGGAATAGATTTAGCTTGCTTGTAGTCTTTTGCTGTTATTTTTGCATGGAAAATATCAGCAGAAAGAAAGTCTAAGAAGTCCCTCTATTCCAACAGTCATTGCATTTCAGGAATAACAAGAAGCATACTCTAATTATTTACTCTATATAAACTGCAGATAAACCCCTGCAAAACTTACCTTCCACCACTGCTCCTCCTTCCCTTTGCTTTTTTTACTCTTAGTAACAGTGATGCAGTAGTATTCAGCAGAGCACAAACTCAACTGATATCTATCTCAATTGATTAACTGTCTAGAAGATTTGATTTTCAGAATAGATACCCAAGAGAGCTGCAATTCATTAGCAGTGGTCCACATGTGATTAGAAACTGTGGGAGGTCTAACCCCCTCTTTTAATTGATCCAATTTCATATTCCTCATGGTCATTAAGCGTATTAATGGTAACTTAGCACCTGCATTAAGAAACCAACTTAACAACATCCTATAAATGACTTTAAGTCAGCAGGTGCCAAATTTACAGGGAAAAAATGACATGATTTCTGCTCTAATGTTACTGCAGGAGGGATATGAAGTAATAAAATGTTGCAATTGTTTAATCCATCATGATCAAGCAGTCATCATTTGATGATAACATGCTTGTTATATTATTACTGTCCTTTGTTGCTGATTGCCCTTTCTTCACTCAAGGGTACAATTCTTTTTATTTTTTTTTATGTTAATAGCTACACATTCATTTATGCTACTTTGTAAGGAAGTAAGACTTTCTACTTTTTTCATTATAATGATATAATAAGATTGAAGATAGCAAGCTGTTTTAGCTACAGGTTATGCCAGAAACATTCACAGATTCTTTATTATTGTGCTGTGTTTACACAGATATTTTATTTGAGAAATCTATTTGTAAATCATATGAAAGGAAGTTCTCATTTTAATAGCGTGCTACTTCTAATGCATTGGGGTTTTTTTATTCCAGCAGGATTGGCAGCACTTTAAATTAATTCTGAATGCACACGCGACAGTTTGGGAGTGATTATACCAAATTTTCAAATTTTTTAAAGAGGGGTGAAAGAGTTAAATCTTTCATTTAGAGTCATTGTCCAAATGTTTCTTTGTTTCTTCCCCAAAATACATGTGCAAGATGAATGCATAGATAAAAGCCACAAATACAAATTCTTAGAATTGTACCTCTTCACAAGCCCAAATTTGCCCCACTCTGAGTGGCCATATGCCTAAACCCTGTTGGTTTCCAGAAAATATCTGGATAAATGTCTGTGCTCTCTAAAGTGTCCAATCTGTGAAGCATTTTGACAATGGCACATTTAGCATGCACCTATTGGATTAGGTTGTCCTACAAAATGGATTTACTCTAGGCTTTGTTACTGCACAACAGTGTAATTGGCAATAATTTTCCATAATATCTGAGAAATCAGAGTGTTCTGAGAATGAAAGGGAATCAGGTCTGATTTAAGCTGTGCCAATGGATACCCCATGCAGTTAAAAGACAGAAGGAAATACCAGAATAAGAACTGTTCCTTGGAGTTGGTTAGTATTTAAAAAAAAATAAGAAATAGAAAGTAGGTGAAAGATATAGATAAGAGGAAGAAAGGAGTAGAGAAGGTGAGATAGAAAGAGTAGGGTGTAGGGTGAGTGGCTGGCAGGATAACAGAGGAACATCATCCTCTCAGAAAATGCATGCAGTTTCTAATGTTACAGAAAACCAGCTTCATTGTCTTCTGGGCCAACATAAGATATACAAATACAGTAAGTCTAAACTTTAGGCCATGTGTTGCAATCCATTTTTAAATACAGAGGAGCAAAGACAACTCTCTGCGCATAAAGCTGGAGATGTTTAGGTTCGAAAATATTTCCAAAATATGAGATTAAGAGGAAACGACATCAAATGGTGGTGCCAAAAAGAATTGATGTATTTTATTTAACAATAAGTGAGAGAGGGAGAGAGAGAGAGAGAGAGAGAGAGAGAGAGAAAGAAAGAAAGAAAGAAAGAAAGAAAAAGAAAGAAAGAAAGAGAAAGAAAGAAAGAGAAATAAAGAAAGAAAGAGAAAAAATAAAGAAAGAAAAATAGAGGAAAGAAGTGTGCGGGGGAGGAGGGGACAGGAAGAGTGACAGAGGTTAGGTGGAAGCATATCACCTCTCTGTGGGTCCCAATGATGTCTCATGGATCCCCTACATCTGCTCTTCTTGATGGTGAAGGGTCCCCATCACCACTGCCGCCACCAAAAAGCACAGAATCTCTTGGATTAATATACACTTTGGGCCAGGTGGCAATGCCCAGGACCACCCCTGAGGCGGCCAGCTTGAAACTGTCTCTTCCAAGGCCGTGGGACTGCTGTTTTATTTTGCGCCATGTGCAGTGCTCTGGTGCAGGGTCTGGGGGCCCCTTTCAGGGGGCCTTTCATGGGCTGTGACAGCCCCTCAGCTGCCCCTCCATGTACATGTCCTGGAGTTGGGGCTTTTCCCGGAGCGGGAGGCCTCTCACAGCTGGGCTGCTCTGCACAGTGGAGGGTGGGCATTCCTCTGACCAGAGTCTTCTTCAGGTATAGTTCTGTTATACAGTTTTGCTATAATAGACAAAAGGTTCTTCATAAAGAATGTGTAACCCATAGACCATAGCATGTCAGTCTCTCACAACATGTTCTTCAGAAAAGAAAATAAGTGATGATTTGAAGCAAAGATGTACAAATATAGAAAGTTATTTCTCCTTTCCATTATCAAGTTATTAAAATTTAAAAAAAAAATTGCACACTGTACATACATTGTGCCATTGACTGTAAAACTGGTAGACCCTAGATATATCCTAGATGGCTCCTTGAAACACTGGAATGTACGGGTCAAAACGGAACCATCATAATATACTGAGGGAAGTTGAGGAATACATTTAGTGCAGTTAGCTTGGTTTGCAAGTTGCGGTGCCAGCTGCAGATTGAACTCTGAGTGGCAGGAGGACAGAGGGACCTGTGGCAACAGCCATGTGACCAGACACTTGGAGACAAAGCAGCAGATGAGGACCCCAGACTTTCACACACTTTGACTGGGAGAATATGAAATCCCAGGGGGTTGTTCAGGGTCCCTTCTCAGAGGCACCCAGCTCTGGCTGTTATTTTGTTATTTAGCTATTGCACCAGGACTAAATTGTTTTAAGGATAGAGATGTTTGAGACTTTTCTATGGGAAACCTAGGGTCGAGATGGTAAGGACTGTGGGAGTTGGGGGGTGTGGGGAGTTAAGTAGAGCCCCCATCAACTCACTGGAGAGCTGCCTACTGTGAGGGGGCTTAGGTTCCTCTCAAGTTGTGACTACCAGAGTGGCTTCTGGATGGTCAAATGGTCATTTCCTTCACAAAGGGAATTATGGTAATCTGAAGACAAGCACATCTGAGAAAACAGTTCTTAGATGAAAATGGAACTCTACTGACAGTGCACCTCTTTCCTCCTTTCCTAGAAAGTAGCTAATGTTTGGCTTGGTTATGAAGGAGTGTTGCTTTCTACAACCCTGCAGGAATGGTGGGAAAGAAGTTTGTTGCTGTGCTGGACTCTGCGCTTACCTGGGAAGTGGTATCTGAGACACGGTGTTAACTGGCACTTCAAAAAGACCAAGACTGTTTCCCTCAGAGAGGAGAAACTAGTTCCTTGGGTGTTGAGCCAGAAGATCTGTGTTCCTGTACTTTACAGTAATGTGCTGCTGTGATGCATCCTTTGCTTATTAATTTCTGAGGCATCAGAACTCTTTAGGTGATTTCCTTTGTCAGAACTCATTTGGTGATTGGTTTAAAAAAAGAATAATTAATAAAATGTGATTTTGATATAAGTATTTGCATATATGTTTGTACACATATTCTTATATAGTGATATCAGATTTGTTTAATTAGTTCAGCTGAGCTAACAGAGCACCATTGGCATAATGGTGTTTAATCAGCAAGTTTCTGTGTCAAAGCCCAGAGCTCAAGTTTAGTATGCAAGGGAAATATAGTTCTCTACATGCTTATATTTGATGCCACGGGATTTTGCTGTTTGGAACTGACAATATGAATATAGTTTGTTCAAGAAGGTGTAAAATGTGATTCTATTAATATTACTTTACACAGTAAGTTTATATAATCCTTACATTTCCATCTGTGTTGCATCTTGATGCAGAACAAAAATGTTGCCAGACGTTGTACAATTATGTAGTTAAATGAAAAAGCATTGGAACCATCTGTAAAGTCCCACTGCAAAGAAAATCTAAATGTTTAGTTTTTTTATGCTTTTTGACAAAAGTCCAAGAAATTGCTACCATAACTCTAGAGAAGAATGCATGCAGCAATTAGAGGAAAGAATAAAATCAGGAAATTTTGTAACGGTAATTGACCCAGAATACAGGCATTTGGCCTCAGTCTAGTAATGAGAGAGGAAAGGGCGTAAGCCTAAAAGTTCTATATATACCTATATACGTATAGGCCTAAAATTTTTCAAAAGACTTGACGAGCATGGCTAAGCAGAATTCTCAGAATTTTTTTTTTTCCGAGTGCTGGCCTCTTTTTCTGATTTCCTGATCTTCTTAGTACAAATTCACAGAAGCTGTGAGTAAAGTAAAAAGGTAAGTAAGTAAATTAATTATTATCCTGCCCCAGCCTTTAGGAAAACTTAAGTCTGTTGAAACTTTTCATTAGTACTTCTCTGCTTGTCTCTTTATTTCTTGATGAATTTCCCACAGGGGAAAAAAATCTTATTAACTGACTAATGAATGCCTGGGTCATAAATATAAATTATGAAGATTCTGTAGACAACTATTGGGTACAACGTGAATAATTTAATTCTTCCTTAACTCCTTAGAGTGAATATTCTATTATTCTGCCAAGTTTTTGTTTTATTAGTAAATTTAATTTTATTCTTAGGCTTCTAATATAATATAAAAACAAACAGAAACAGTTACATAAATCAAAACATGTGTTAATAGTTTTCATAGAATTCCAGCCGAATTCTTAGTTTGTGTAAACTGATTTTCATCTAAAAAAGTCAGAGTTAAAACATCTGTTTATAGCATTTGAGAGCCTGGATCTTGATATCATAGAAAATATATCTGCTTTAGGACCCTACCTGATACTGCATTTGTAAATTGCTACCACCCTAGTGCATTGATAACCTGATGTGAGCAATTCAGACCACATTATTTTTATTTCAGTGCAAAATGGGAAACATAGTCTACACTGAGAATGCTTAGAAAAGCACAGCTATAATTAGAGCTATACAATGAATGAGTAATTGGGAATGCATAACAGCTTCAGGTGATGTAGAAAAACACATTCTGCTGATTTGTTCTCCCTTCAAAAAGTGTTGCTTTAGTCTAATCAATGGAAAATTCTTGATGCACGAAAACTAGCTGATGAAGATAACTCTCCCTTTTTAATGTACTTCATATAAGTATGATAAATTTTCATAGGTTACCATTTAAGTACCTATGTGCTGAATATTTTATTATAATACTTATGATGATGAGCAGTGGAGAAAGCAGCAAACTGTCTTTACCTGATCACAGGATTTGAATTAGCTGAACTGCTTCACAGGAAAGAGGAGTGCTCTGATTTTTGGGATAGAGCAAACAGTGAATGGGAAGCATAGCATATGCATATGTGCATTTGTCAGCACATATGGAGACATCAGAACTCGGGTGGTTTAATATTCTACTGTATCCTACTTCTGTAATTTGGCAAAACATTTGTACCCAACAGAGCAGCTTGCTTGTCTGGCTTCTAGGCTCTGACAGAATTTTGAAATTCGGTGTACTCCAGTTCCTCTGAAGGATTCAGTCTGCCTGCCAGGAAAATGGAGCCCTTCACCACATGCAGAAGCAACTTCTCTTTTGGAGTGTTCCAAAAAGAGTTGCTTGCTTTTTATGTGGTTACTGGTTTGAGCCCTCACAGAAATTCTCAGAGCAACTATATCTATTCTATTCTGTATAAAAATAATTTGTCTTTGTACAACCTAATTTGTTTGTTTGAAGTCATTAAGAGCAGAATCAGGTCTTGTATGCACACCTCATGAATGAGACAGCATTTTCTTCTGTTTGGAGAAGGTGATTACTCTTAATAAATAGTATAAATACACTAAATAACTAAGTATAAATAACCATACATTGTTATTACCATGTATAAACATGATTTCATAATGACAATAACTTGGATAATTACATGATGTTGGGACATTGTGTTTTTTAAGTTACATTCATGATTATTTGTCTTCATTAGGAACATTATAATCAAGTTTTGATCTACCAGTACATATCTGCCATACATGCAATTTTTACAGGCAAAACAGTTAAGTTTTAAATATTTTTCTAATACAGCACTCCTTTTTCTGTACGTTCAAGCCTTATATGTTTCCTCTTCATAGTCCATTTGTCTTTCCTTCTGCCTCTTTAAACTCGTAGGAAAGAAACAGGAGTCAAGTGCTTTGTCTGAATTTTGCTTGAGCCAACCAGCTTGGCTCAAAACTTCATACTTAGACAATGTTTGTATCAATGATCCAAGGTTTGAAAAATACGTTATTACAAAGGCAATTCTACTATGAGTAAATATTTAACTGTACAGTGGAACCTCAATAGGATTCTGGGCCAGCCTAGCAAAGCAGGGTCAGATATTGGGCAGAAGAAGTTCCTCAGGACTTTACGCAGTTGGGTCTTGAAACTCCCTGCCAGTCTCTCTGGATAAACTACTCCATTGGTTCACTGCTTTCCTGACAGAAGTTTTTCCTTCCAGCAGATCTGATCCTTACCTGGTTTAGTTTGTGCCCATTGCATTTCACTTTGTGCTTTTATGATATATTGGTGTGTGCATGCTTGGAACTGCTTTCCTGTAAGTAATTTCACACATTTCTCCTTGAATACTGTCAAGCAAACAATTGAATGAGCAGACCTGAAAGGTAGCACCAATTTTCTGATCAAGGTACAATGCAATAAAGGACCAACTTATGCGGGCTTTGTCATAAACAAATCTATAGTCCTCTAATAAACACAGGTATACGGAGACATCTCGCAGTCCCTTTATACTGATCGTTCTTAATGGCTGCATTTAGATATCATACTGATTTTTTCACCCTCCCTATCATATTTCACACAAATGCCAGACTCCCTTTGTTAAAATTTTTTTCTTATTTTATAAAGGGTCTTGCATTCTTAGTTTATGTATTTCTTGTTGTCCTACTCTCCTACCTGTTAAGAAATTAATACTTAATGTACAGCAAACTACTTTCTTCAAACTTTTTACATTCACAATGGAATACACAGATGGCAAAACATACACTACAAAGAAGCATTAGTGCCTTAAATGTTAAAAGGAAATCTTAGTTTTTAGTCCCTCTAGACTGACTATGCCAAAAGCTGAGATTTCTCTAAGGTTCTTGTTACACCAAATACATCAACCTGTACTTCCTCAGAGATAGTTGTGCAATGTCATTTGATTGTAATCTGTCCAGCAGTGTTCTGCTTAGTTCAGAATTTTTCTATTTCTTCTCTTTTTTTACCCCACCAACATATTTCCACCTTTTCTGTCTTCTTATAAAAGTACTTACAATTTAATGGGTCTTCTAATTGAAGCCAAAGGTGCTTGTTTGCACTTAAAAATAGCTTTCAGTGAATTTGTCATGTAGAGGTAATAGAAGAGCTGTCTTTCAGTTATTAGCACTGCAGAATAAACCTAGGGTTAATACCTTATTTACACAAATGGAAGACGTTGGGCGACCTTGAAGCTGCATTGTGTTCAGGGCCCTTTTCATAACCTTAATTACCAGAAAATACAGCACTTTAAAGGAAAACTAACATTTCACTTTAACATCCATGATAATCTATTATAAAGCCAGCTAAGCCAGCCCCCAAACACAGAGAAATGTTATTACATGTTCAGCTAGCTGTCGAGGGGCCATGAGTCAGTGGCTTACAGTTATCAAAAGTAACAAGGTTGTTCAGAATTTGCTCCAACAAAGCCAGCAAGCTTATGAAGGGATTAAGCACTCTTTGATTAGAACAAATGGAATACATCCTGCCGTTTTAATTAGAATTCCCTTTCATTTAGTTTAGTCTGGTAATTTGACACTCTTACTAGACAATGCAAGAAAAGACTTTCAGTTTTGGCCTGCCCACGAGTGTTATAGAAGTAGTATACTGGTGTGCACTAGCTAAATTGTGAGCAATCTTGGAGATCATGCTCAAAGTCCTATGAAAATCCCAAGTGCATAATGTCAACAAGAGAGAGTGTAATAATATTAAATATAATGTGTGACAGTAGACTCTATGAGCCTTTAGGCGCAGTATATTGCTCTGAGCCCACAACCTTTTTACCTTCTGTCCTAGGCAACACAAAAGGTTTTATATCAGCTTTATCGATATTTTAGATGTTTACATTTTAATTTCTAACTTAAGTCAGTCATAAAACCCGTGTTTGCACTGGTGAAGGCAAGAGTGAAAAATATGTTGAAAGTAAATAAGTGTTGATATGAAGACATGAAGATATGAAGTTTGGTGTGGTAATATTCACCCTTGTCCTGTTCAAAAGAAAAAAAAAGGTGTTTTATTGGAACACAAGCACTGGCATCTCAATTTTGCACTGCCTTTCCTCACTCTTCCCCTGTCCTCTCCCTGACTTGATACCTCAGTGTGGATTGGTATTTGAAAAAGATTGAAGAAACTACAGGTAGGGACATGCTCTCCAGACTTCAGTTAGTTATGCAAAAGCCTGAGTGTTATATTGAATAATCATTGTATATAATGACCATCAATGTTCTGCAAGCTGCCTACTTTCTCTGATACTTTTCCTTGACAGGCATTTGAAATAAACCCTTCTGTATGTTGCCCCTCTTTATCTCAAATCAACTGCTTGATGTGTACTTGAGAATGTCATCCTGCTCACCTGTATCCTATCATCCCTTTCTTTCTTCTGTCCTTCCTTCTATACAATATTAAGTGCAGAAGACCCAGTTTTGTTCAACATAAACAGTGGTGACAGTCAGCTCGTGTTTCAAGAGCAGCTGCTCATCTCCAACGCTCCACCCACTAAATGTTATCTCATCCTCAGATCTGCCCTGTGATCTGCTTGTGTAATCACTCCCTAACACAGTTCAATCAAAATTATCTGTGTTAGAAAAGTTCTAAAGAGTTTTAGCTAACAAAAAGGATACTGACTTAATGGCTCATTTGGGAAGTAGGTTTAATGTAAGTCAATTAAATTTTCAATTTTGACTTTTATTTTCTGTACTTATTCCTAAAATACAAGAGCTGCATAGCATTTGATTTATATAATCTTCTAGAGCACCAAACAACTAATTTTAAAAGATATAATTTTTTTTTTTTTTTAAGATTCCTTCCAACCCAAGCCGTTCTATGATTCTATGATCAACTGGAATTAGATTTCATGTATTGCCTCCCAGAGATATCACTATGTCTCCCACCACTCCTTTGTTGTCCTGCAGTAGAGTATTTAACCAGAAAATATAGCCCACATTTTTGCAGATATTTTGACCTTCATTTTCAGTTCACACCAGGACTTTGAACTCACTAGAAATACATGAGGGAACTTAGTTATCAGTCTTTTCAAAATCTGTAAGTTGGTACTATTTTCTTAGGTCAGAAGAGCAGAATATTTGATGTCTCAGCAGTATTAGATTTAAGAAAGACTGCTGGGAAATACATAGAGTAGTCTGGGTTTTTTTCATTGGCCTTTTACTTTGACTTCTTCATCTCTTATTGGGTTATTTGGCTGCCTACAGGCAGGAAGAAGTATAAATTACTGTAAAAATCAGTAGTAGCTGAAACTACACTCTTAGCACAGCTCTTCTGCCTTTCTACGGTCTGTATTTCTGTGTGACCCTCGACAGAAACATTCAAAAGATATGTTTCAATTTCAGTTTTCAGACCTCAATAATATTTTAAATCATTTTATAAGGCAAATTGTGCGTGCTTAAAAAGGCTACATTCTAACAGACATATCCTGTCCATGTTAGGGATAGTTTAAAAAAAAAAGTCAATATGGAGACTCTATCTGTAGATTTAAAAAAATGTCCTTGAAAATTAATAACTTTCAGAGAGATTTTTTAATTTAAGAAGAATTTCTGCTCTAATGAAAGAAAAGAATTTGTTTCAGATTGCCTGTCAAAAGTAAGATCCTTTATAATGATGTATGAAATCCCACCACAATGATTTTTCTCCTTGATGTATATTTTTAAAAGATGATGGACATGGTTTGGGCATAATAATTTAAGTCATGTACCTCATTGTAGTCTTCCTATAACTTGACTTCCTGTTTCTTGTTTTCCAGTGTTAAGTTGGGTTTTTTTAATGTATACTGGGATGTAAAAATCATTTGAAAATTACAAATCACCTAATTTCAGATAGACATTTTCAAAAATAAATTTTCTCAAAGGACAAAACATAATGAAATTAAGTGAAAATTTCTTTTTTGTCTTCTTTTGTATAGAGGCTTGCAAGACATTTATTGTTCTATGAAATAATGGTTTTTATATTGTGTTTCTCTAATAGGTGAATTACACAGAGTTAAAGTAATTGAATAGAAGCTATAAGGTAGTCACCTAGTTTCAAGAATATTAGTAGAGAGACGATGTGGAGAAGCTGCACTATTAAATATAGAAATAATAATAGATTACATCATAGGGCAACTGGAAATGGGGCAAACAAAAGTATTCAGGAATTTATACAGAATGTGAGAAGAGGTGAAAAAGAAAAAGGATACAATTGTGTTTTACACATTTCCTTAGTTAAATTATTTTGTATGACAAGATTGAACACAGAGAAATATTGTGAAAAAATACCGTTTCACTTCTTTTTTATATGTGTCATAAACACCTACTAAAGAATTAATTACACAAAAAAACCGGAAGGGTACACTTGTCATTTGCCAGTATGACTTGAATAACTCTTTGATTTCATCTGTAAGTCTACACACATCAGACTGGGAAAAAAAAAAAAAAAAGGTGGAGTAGCATCTAGTAAACAAATTACCAGGGAACAATTCAATTGCTAGGATATTTTGCTTGTGTTCCATGCACCCTCATGCATATATAAAGACAGAGACATAGAGTGTGCACAGACACACATACATTTGTGTGTGTTTACAATGACCCACATGCCTAAATATACTGAAGTGAAACTTATAAGAAGACCCTTCATTAGAGGTCAAAATATTTGTGTATCTTCCCAGCTGTCTAGTTGTGCTCAGCTGTTCTTAACTGAGTGTTCATTTGCCTCATTGATGCAAACAATGCAATTTCATGATGAACTAATACAAGGTATATTAATAGTTTGTAACTGAACTCAAACAACAAGAGAAGAGAAAATATCCATTTTTAATCTGTACCAATGTCATTCAGTCTTCCAGGTTGCTTTTTGAAGTGCAAATTTTAAAGAAAATAATTGGGTTTTTTCTAGAAAATATTTGGAAATCCAAAGTCTGGTTTGTTTTTTTTTTTTTTTCCAGATGTGAACCTGTGGTTTTTTACATTTAAAGGATGTCAGACTGTGTTTTCAGTTAAGCTTATTAGGGATAAAATTCATCTGTAAGGTAAACAAACAGGCTACAAGGCTCTGGAGTGTTCATATGATAGAAATGGAGGGATATAAAAAGGCTAGCATTAGAGTAATGCCTAATGACTACTAAATAAAGGAGAAATTGAAGAAACCAGTTAAAGATTAAACAATATATCCCTGCTTAAGCTCAAATGTAAAACACAAATATTTGTTAGTGCAATTCATAACTTATGATTACACATTTGATGTATTTATGTATTGATGTACTAATTTATTATACATTGCATGTATAATAAATGAAGGTAATTAAATTATATCTGATCAAATTAATATGGGAGGAAGGAACTGAAATTGCCTTCCTGGGAATGCTATAGAAGCTTTGCAGTAGAAAAAGGAAACTTTGTAGTTAGGCATAATAGATAAGGCCCTCATATCAGAAGAAGCTTAAAGCAAAGTTTATCATAAAAGATGATTCATTCTACTTGTTTTTTAAGGTACTGATATTGATAAAGGATATGAATAAGAAATTAATATTTAAAAGGAATGCATCATTACAAATAATTCTGAAATAACTTTAATAATAATACTACAACAATGAGACTGTATAAGAGCTTGGTAAGATGTTGAGTATTTCAGCTATGGTTAGCTTTTTATAAATATATAAAGATGCACAAATATATTTGGAATACATTGCAATATTACTTTAGTTAGCCAGTCATCAAACAATGTTTTCTTCCTGAAAATATGGACACAATTCTTTCTTTAATTTTTTGGGTTTTCTATGTTACTTAATTTGCTGGTATTATGTAGATGCTAGGATGACCTACCATATCTATCAAATTTTAAATTGTAATCTGCACAGTTTTTGTGGCACAGTATGCCAATGAATTAAAAAAAAAAAAAGGCTCAGAAAAACCCACTATTTTTAAGAACCTAGAAAATGCCATGTGAGCATAACAGCTGATACACAAACTTTTGTGTTCACCACAAACTAGAGATTTAATTTTTGCAGATTGTAGATGGTTTAAGTAAAAGGAGAATTAATTCTATTGTAGTAAAGATACATTCCAATTTAATCATAGAATGATTATACTATTCTCCCTGTTACTAATTTGAAGTCACAAACTGTATAGAAAGTGGTGAAAGTATAACAGACTGGTGTATTCCTAGAGTTAAACTTGTCAAATAGTCATGCTTTGCAAACAAACTTCCTGCAAACTCTCTTTAGAAAGCTCCAATACATATTGATAGCAAATATTTCATTTAAGTAAAATACTACTACTAGTTCGAAATTTCATAGGAATCATGACATCAGAGATGCTACTTAAGAAAATATTCCATGGTACAGGTAGTCTGGCAGAAAAAAGAGAGAACTACAAAGCACATGAGAGAGCTGATGTGCTCTTTAATCATAGACATTTGATGTTCTGTCCAATCATAGACATTCACAGATCATGTTCATTGTTTCTGAGTTGTGGTCATACTGGCAATCTTTGGGTACCATAGATCCATTTAGCAGCAGTTTATCCAGCAACTCAGAGAAAATCATACACATATGTGGTGCAGAGGAATCTAGTGCATTGGAAAAATCCCTCTACTGCGGAGGGAAAGAAAGGATATAGAAAGAAGCTGGGAAGCATTTCTGAGTTTCCTAATATGCAGTGAAGGGGAAAACTTGACATTTAATTGTAGGCCTTACAGTTTAGTTTAAGGCACAGTTGATAACAGTACATATGACTCCAAATTGAGCAGTTTGGTATCAAATTGAATATACATTGAATTCTTATTGAATTTACATTTTGTCTGCAAATGACTGCAGGGCTACATTATACAGAGTTGGAAAATTTGGCCCAGAAGACAGATATTATGGATAAGACTTTTGTTACACATCTGTACTTTTGAGCACTTATCTAAAATGAAAATTCTCTATATATCATTACTTGTTATATTATTCAGATGCCAATTTTTCCATTATTATTTTCCTGAGACAGACTTTTATTTGTGGAAGCAGCTGCAATGCTGTATTCATAATTGCAATTCATAAAGTATATAGGAATAATGCAAGCAACAATATAATATGGGAAATAAAGTAAAATTACAGCTCTTCAGTTTGTTTTTTTTTTTGCTAGAATTAGTTATTCAGCAGAATCAGTTCTCTTCTAACTGACTAGTGAAAGCAAAACACATCTTACTGATGTGCTGACAGATATCTCTCTGCAAAATATTAAGACATAGATTTAAAATAGGCTAGAGGCAAATTTGGTGGTTTATGGTTTGGGAGGGATAAGATCTATGTCTATCCTAGAAAATTAAGAATAGCATGGTTCTTTGGTTCTGAGGACAAAACACATGGAAATTATTTAATCCATACAGCTATAGTCCCTGCCTCTGCTAAATAGGTGTGTTCTGTTGAAGAAGATAGAAGTGAACATTTTAGCAATAGTGCTTTCTTGTGCTTAGTCTTAGGAATACCTAGTGTTTTTACAGGAAAGCACTGCTTGACGTGGACTGAATCTATACTAACTGTTGAATAGTTTGGTCTTGTGTCCTGGCCAACTCAGCATTTTAAGTAAAGACATAGGTGACTGATTTCTAGTCCTTGCACACTAACACTGTACAGTGAAAGAAACAGGAAGGATGCTAGAACACCCTGAACGCCCTGAAATCCCTTCTCCCAACATTCATTGTTCTCTTTATTATTAAAAAACCTTATGGTGGTTTGAAAAGTTTGGGAGGTCTAGCTTCTTGGGTGTGGTAGGAGCCTAAAGATGGCTCCTGTAAGGAGCTTCCAGAAGCTCCCACAGCTGTCCGGTCAGGGCCTATCTCTGATGGCTCCTGGGAGATTGATGTGCTGTTTTCCACAGCTGGGCCAATTAGGAAGGACAGAAACGCCTCTGCGACAGTATATTTAAGAAGCAATCTCTGTAGTATGCAGGCGCGTGCCATGTAGCCATGTAGTCATGTAGGTAGTAGATTAGGCAGAGGAGAAGGAGTACAGCAAATAATTAGGAAAAACAACTGAAACATCAGATATGAAAGCCAGCAAATGATGCCAGTCTGCCAAAGAAGAGAAGCAATGGAGGAGGAGGTTCCTGCATCATCAGGACTGATACATCTTCAAAGCCTGTGGTGAGAAACTTTAATCAAACTTGGAGCGGAGAC
>VZRZ01007456.1:30306-42431 GCA_013398175.1 Climacteris rufus | reverse complement strand
GTGCCATGGTGCCAAAGGAGAGAGAGAGAGAGAGACCCCTCCAGGTATAATTGCTAAGAAGAGGAAACACCTGAGCATTTGAGGACTAAACTAATTAGAGAAAAAGCCCCCTCCCCGGGTTCCCCTTATGATTTGAGAGGAGAGAGAGGGCTGTGAGGCTTTTTGGAGGGGGGAGAGAGGATGGGAGGATGGCAGAGGAAAGAATATTCAGAAAATGTTCCTTTGTTTTTGCTTGCTCCTTTGACTCTGTAATAAATTCACTTTATCACTTAGAAGCACTGACCTTGTCTCAGCCTGATTTTGCTCCTCTGCCAGCATTTCTTGTCATGGTTAGTAACACAGTTCTATTCGGAAGGGGGAAAAGAGCAGTTCTAGTGGGGCTTTGGCCGTTGGTCAGGGTAAAACCACTACAAACCTCCAAAACTAAAATAAATAAAATAAAAAAAAAATCCCCACACTCACAAAAACAATGAAACAATCAAAAAACCCACTACTTGGCCAATTATATTCTTTTCCCAAGTAGACATGTCTCTCTGATCAGTATGGATTAGCTTCAGTTTATACATTTGTTCAATCAAATATTATGTTTCCAAAAGTTTTACTCCCTAATCTTGATATTTAGGTTTTCTTTTTCTCTCTTATAACAGGATTAATTGAGCTTTTATGACATTGGAAAAAATTCCAATTATAGCTGTCAGTGTTTCAGGGGTTTTTTTTGTTTGTTTTGGTTTTTGTTTGTTTGTTTGTTTGTTTTTTGGGGTTTTTTTGTTTGTTTGTTTTTTGTTTTTGTGGTTTTTTTTAATTTTTGTGAAGTTCTATGAAAATTCTAGGGGTTATATATATCTTCTGGTAGATCAAACACTGGATGAAGTCCACATTGGTTCTCTTACTTTTTCTAGGACAGCAGTGTTGCGCAGATGAGAGGCAGGATCATTAGCTGGCAGTGAATGTGTATTTTATCAGATCATAGGTGATTACTACTACCTAAAATAGCTCTGGTATTTTCAAGACTCATTTTATTCTTCAGTAGTCAGAATTTTGATCAATGAACATAGACCCTCCTTTACTCCTGGCAGCTTTTCAGCTAAGTGTCAAATGCAGATCTCACTTAGTTTTAGTTATTTAACTTCATATACCTAATTACACTACTGTAATGAAAGCACAAAAAAATTTGGAAAGAGTTGCCCCCAAAGTTTTCTGAAACCTGTAACTGTTTCAATATTTCATTATTTCTGTAATATTTCTGAGGTATTTTAAAAATAAAGAAGGAAATTGCTATTTTTAAGACAGTAAAAAAAGGTTGGTGAAACATTTATTTGTATGTGGTTTCATATTCCAAATTTGTTATATGTCTCTAAGATCATTCTTCCATAAGTTAAAGAATCTCAAGAAATATAATTATATAATGGTATTGGCCACTACTTTTTCAGTGTTCTCTTTTGTTACTCAGATGAAATGTTATACTTTAAGAATGTGTTGGGATGATGTTTCATACTGTGTTAAAGAACTTTACAAGCAATCTGTATAAAAAAAATTATTAAAACTCTGGGTTGGAGATAGAACACAAACATTTCTTGATGGAAAAGAACAAAAAAAGAGGTCTTTTTCTTCAGTATGCAGACAGGCATATTGGCTCCAGTGTGACATTGATATTCATTGAGCCATTTGGGGCATTTCTTGAGAAATGGCCTCGTAAAGGAAGTACTCCAAAGAACAGGAGTAAAGCTGCACTATCCCACATGTAAAATCAGATGAACTGGTACATGTATTCAGGGAATCTTTCATATGATTAGTCGTGGCTTTTATTTCCTGAGTTAAAATGTAGGACAGCAATATCAAAGAAGGAAGCATCTATCTGTTTGATAATTTTTCTTCTCTGATTTACCTCCTGCTAGGAATAACTTCCTCATATGCCAAACACATATCTTCATTTACATATTTTAATTTTTTTTCTTTTTCCAAGAAGATCTCTTCTGTTAAGATTTCTTTTCAAACAGACAAGATCAATTTGAATGAATATCACACTGGTGTATTTTTTGCATGAGTTGCTGAAGATTACCACATATTGGACTCCACTTAACAGGGCCTGAGGACAGTGACAGGCTTCCCTGCCTCTGCCCAGCCCCTCTGGAGTTCTGCCCACTCTGGTGTAGTACTCCAGGACACACATAGCACTCCATGTCAGCTACCCTGGGATGATTTTATAGGATTTTGTGTATGTGTCATGCAAGGAATGTGCATTCAATAAAGAAAAATGTGGATGATTTGCAGATTTATAGAGAGAAAATTCCATTCACTCCAGCTAAACTTAGAAGGACAATACCTGTTTCTGGGATCCATCAGAGGCGTATTACCTTTCCCCACCAATTTCTAAAAGCCTTCACACTTATTTTAGAATGACTGATTTAGATAGATTGGATCCATGGTATAACAGGACAGAAGGAAGAGTTAAATTAGCACAAGATATTTTAGGATATCTCAGACAGCTATAGATGCCTATGTTCAGATATCTGAAATTCAGAAGTGAATTTTGTCATGTCTCTGACTCATCTCAGGTCCTTGTGTCATCTACCCACAGCATTTCCTTTGTATTTGGGAAACTCAATTATTTATACTTAATCGGACCATATATATTTAAAAATCATGGAAAGTTGTCTAAATCTGAATGGAACAAAAGATGATTTTAGTTATGATAGGGGCAGTATGCAGTACTGAGGCTCCAGTTAAGCTTCAATTCAATTTAGGAAAAAAAAAAAACAAAAACCTCTTTCTCATATATTTATGAAGAGAGATAGTTAATTGAAGAATTGCTGTAACCCTTATGTTTCATGATTTTAAAAACTGTCACATCACAAAAGGCTTTTTTAATACTAGAAGATGGGTTAGAACCAGCCCTAAAGTTCAGGAAAAAAATGCACTAAATGTGAAGAACCAGTCGAGTATGCACATGGTATTTTTGCTGCTAGGGGGAAAAAAAAAAAACAACCCACAACACTTGCCGCAGGTAAAAAGCGTGAGTAACTCAGAGCTTTCAGCAGCGGTCTCGTGACCTGAGAAAAGCGGCTTGGCTTCACCCAGTCTCTGATGAACAGAGTCGAGCCTGCATCAGAGCTCCCGCAGAGTCTAGGCTTAGTTCATGCACAGCGGTTTAAGCAGGGAAGTAAAGAGATGAAGAAGGGTTCTTTTCCACTTAGGTCCAGATAATTTTATTACTAAAGTTGCATGCCCGGAAGCGGACGAAAATGACAAAATGGCTGTTGGGGGTGTATGTTATATCCAGGAAGTGAGGAGAGGGCAGTCGAGAGAGAGCCAATCGCTGTGGAGGATTACAATGACTGACAAGGGGCGCTGGCCAGCCACTCGGCTGTCCGCACCGGCACAGGAACCAATGAGCTGCCCTTTCAGGTGGGGACCGCGCCTGCCACCATGGCTGGGGAGCCCCCGCAGCGAGCTGGGGCTGTGCCACCCCCGGCTGCATTGGCGTGCAGGGGGGGAGGGCCCAGCCCCCATGGCTCCAGCACGACGGGGTGGGGCTGGGCCATCAGCTACCCCCAGAGGCACTGCAACAAACACTCGGCCTAAACAAATACTTAATATAATCCTGAATAAAGAAATGGTTTGGAATTTGCAAAAATGCATGCTTCTTTATTTCTTATTTATAAATATTCCATTGATGAATTTACCCTCTGGAATTTGTGTTGAAATATCATATTCTGAGCAAGTATTAGAGAATGTGCCTAGACAATGAAGTGTGAACTCATAAATGTGAGCAATTGTACTTAAAGTTATTTTTTATTCTCCTAAGCTATGTTCATGCTTTGAGCACTGTTAGATAATGTTACCATTCATAATAAAATACTCAATATCCCTTTAATTCACTACTCTTCCTGCCCTAATGATTACTTGCTTCAAAGATCAAACATCAAATTCTAATGACTTGGCTAACAGCAAATGTGAATATTAAGTTATTCAGGCTGAAGTAGTACATCAAATAGGAAAGTAAATTTAGTAGTCAGCAGGACCAGTCCCTGACCATTGTTTTCTTCCAACTGAAACTAAGAGAACTCCAGGTTAAGAACTCCAAGGGACACAGTCTACCACAGGTCAAAATGGATCAGATTCAAAAATCCTACACAATATTAAGGTTAACTGTATGGTCTGATTTCATCTACTTTAGTCCTGCTGAAAATTCTGAGGCATATCTCATAGCACATTGCTATATGCATACTTTTTGATGATGTTATACTGTGCTGAGTATCTGAGGAGTACTGGGCTGCATCTCCACAGCATCAAGGACTTCCATAATCATGTTTTTAAACATCCTATTGCTCCCACAAGATGTTACAGAGGAAAAGCTTAGACTGAGTCATCTTAGATGCCCTCCAATGTTTGTCTCCAGTAACCCAGCCAAAAAGAAAAGTTGCTCTTCCTCTTGGGTAATTTACTGTAAAATTTCCATAGTGCATAGGACTCTTCCTCCTTTAGAAGATTTATTCCTCCTTTGAATAGTGAAAAATATACGATTTACTGCTGCTACATTTTCTAATGAACATCTTGAACTTTTTGAGGATGATAACACTTTACACTTACGAGAGGTCTAGTTTTAGGAAATCTAGCTACCATAACCATGGGGAGGGACACTGCTATAAGAACTAAATGAAGATTATAAAGTAATTAAGGCAAAACTGAGTCTAATACTGCTAGTTGTTGCTAGCTGGAGTAAAGACCAATTTACAGAGACATAAGAATTTAATATAAAAAACTTGAAAGCAAGTAACTCAATAACTGAGTCCCAAAAATATGTCTTCTATTAACATTCACCAAAATTCAGAGTAATCACCCTTTCTTATATTGCAATAAAAATATTCATTACTCCTTACAGAAAACATATGACAGGACAGCTTTCCTAACACATCTAATCACAAGAACAGGGTTGCTGAGCTAAGGAAAATAGGAAAAAGAAAAAACAAAAGGACAAACCCTCTCCTTTCCTTCTTTCATGAACAACACATCAGTTTCAAGGTAGGATGTCCTGTCTGTAAATAAATAACAAAAAACCTGTGCTAAGTGTCTTATCTCTCTCTAAGTTGCCAACAATAAGGAGAGAAAGATGAATTTTGATCAGTTTTCTTCAACCAGCATGAGGTAAAGAAAAGATTATTCACACTTTGAAAATTTCTTTACTGATTTTACACCATGGAATTCAAGATTTACAGAATAATTTAATAGTTTCAGTTGTGAGATGTCTATAAAGATCATCTGATTTAAATTTCTTCTTAACCACATTTGACTTTGAAGTTAGAGCATGTGCACCAGGATTTTGTCCAACTGAGTTTTGAGTACTTCCAAGAACAGAGATTCCTCAGCAATTCTGGGCAAGCTGTTTCAGAGTTTGACTGTGTTCATAGTGAAAAAATGCTTCCTAATATCTAATTTATTGCAACTTTTCCCACCAACTTTTGTTCTTTTACTATAAAGTTATGAAAACTATAATTCATTTTTCCCCAAAAATGATTTTCAAGGAACTGAAGACACAAGTTGGATATCCCTGTCTTTTCTATCTTTACATATTTTGCTTCAGGACCCTAATTGTTTTGCTGTCTTTTCACCAGATTCACTACTCTAGATGCATAATCACTAGGGCCAAAAAGAGAAAAAAATAATCTTGTTGACTTGCTGTCTAGACTCTTACTGATACCTGTCAGTTTGCTGTGGGTCTTCTTTGCAACAATGGCATGCTTTCCTCATGTTCGACTTCCTGTCTGCTAGAATGTGAAAAGCTGTTTTCTAGCAAGACTTTTCCCAGTTTGTATTGTTTCATCAAGTTATTCCATCCTTGTTCCAACCTGGGTACAGAACTTTACATTTATCTTTCTTGAACTTCGTAAGATTTCTGTTCACAGTTTCTTCAACCTATTGTTGTAGTGCCTTTGATTAGCACCCTTAATCTCTGGGATAATCCAACAGAACTCAGTTTGGTATAATCAGCACAATCAGATGGGACTAAGATTTTTGCTAATTTTAGGTATCTACTGTCATTGAGACATCCTGGAGTATTCAACATATCTCACTGCGTTAACAGTTATTACACAAGAGAAAAGTATGTGCCCTTTCACAGCAATAAAAGCTGACCAGTGTGTGTTCCCTATGCCATGGAGACAATCAGTGTACGCACCTGAAGTGAGTAACTATAGTTAACTAGTCTACATGTTTCAATTGGCCTGTGAGATGTCTCTGCTGTCATTATAGTCTGGGGTCTGGAAATTTGTTTACTTGCCCCATAAAGGTGTTTAGTGTCCCATGAGATCTTTAACAATGATCTTTTTAACAAAGAATCCATGTGGAGTTAGCAGACAGAATAAAAGACCAGCATGGGAAACCTGTGTAGTCCTGTACTGGCACCTGAGGTCTAACATGACATGACAAAGCATTTCAAATGGGTTGTGCACCTATTTTGAAAAAAAATTAATCAAAACTCTATCAAAGTAGAGCTGAGGAACTATAAGGAATTAGTTCAATCTTTAAAAGACACATAAATTTAGTCAGCCAAATAGCTTTCTAGCCTGTATAGGCTTAGTCCATTTGCCCAAATATAGGCTCCTGTAGCCATTTGTGATATGCTGGGATACCCAAAACACACACACGAAAGTGACAGATGGGATATAAAGCAGACCTATATCATCCTCGAGTGGCAGCTGGAGCATTTGGAAAATATCATGAGATGAACACATTTAAGCAAATTGTTTGAGCCTCAGTCAGGGTATTGACCATAAATTTTATCAGTTGACTTAAATGTAGGCACCTAATGCAAATTTACTTGCCCTAGAATACACAAGTCACCTCATGGGTATGGCAGTTCGGCCACAATGCTTTCAGGAGATCTTTACAATTCTGAAACAGAAATTGGAGGACAGACAAAAAACACCCAACATCAAAAATGATACTAGGGTGTGTAGGCAGCTGAACGAAATCCTTCATAATGTGTGTGAATCTGAATTCCACGTCCATATAAAATGATAAAATACACAGGAAAGACTGGAAAGAAAATAACCAAAGTGAACACTATACTGATGTGGTTTTTTGCTAATGAATATGTAATTATGTACTGTGAGCCTTATGCAACATAGAACAAACTGTGCTTTATGTTTAGCAATATAAGGCAAGAAGCATAGAAAGGTAAAATAATACTTATCATTTGAAAGTTACAAAATTGCAGTATTTAAGCAACCTTTTTTTTTCACATAAAACTTCACAGTAATAAGAAACAAATAATTTTTTCACTTGGTTTACTATGCAATAAAATGGTAAAGCCTCCAAGACTTTTCTGTAATGTTATCACTAACAGAGATACCAGGTGTGGTTTACAAAAGCGTAAATCTTCCATCTGCTACATATACAAGTGTCTCTGCCTTCTCATTTCTGCTAAAGATTGTCCCAAACTCATTACTTAGAATACTAAAACAATGGGTTGGATACACTGGAAGAAGGAAAAAATTGTTCTTTACAGATAAATGTTGTTGAAAGTTCAAGACTTGAATTTTTGTGCCTTTGGGGGTAACTGCTGGAAATCAGGCAACATGTGAAAGAGGTATAAAATTCTAGTTCGATATTTACATTAACCAATATTGTAATGCAACCACTTATAACTCACCTGTGATTCTTTGCAACAATTTTACCATAATATTAAATAAATAATTATATTTTTAAATAATTTTGTGTACATCCAGAACCACTGAAGAATTCAAGTACTTAGCATAGCTGAAATTAATTTACTCACCTATTGTAGCTGCCCAGGGCCTGGTTGCCCAGGCCTGCTTTTGAGAAACTCTCCTTTCCCATACAAACTATGCAAAACAAGCAGAAAATGCTTGAACACCTGTTGTTTGTCCTGAGATGTTTTGATTCAGACTGAGTGTGTTTTGGAACTGGATGTTGTGAGGCACCAGCCTATCATCTCGTGGGTTGGGGGGGAGGGGGGGAGGTTTGAACACCTGATGGGTTCCTACCATATATAAAGGGAATAGGACAATAAACTCTCTCTCTGCTGCTGCCTTTACTGAGCTGGTTGTGTGCTTATTTGCGTGTCTAGAGCAACAACCTATAAGCAACATTCTGGAGAACTTGGCCCCACTCCTATTGCTTAATTCAATGTTTGTTGCCACTTCTCTCTTTTCATCTGTGTAGTGCTTGTTGATTTCAGTTGTGCTTATGCTTGTTTCTAAAACTTTTCTACACTTCAATTTTCTTCTGTATGAAGAAAAAAGATTTTTTATTATTAACTTAAAAAACCCCACCATTTTATGGTTTTAAATATTTTCTGCTTGAAAGTTTATCTTCAAATTTATTGTCATCTCATCAGATTTGAAAATAATCTAGATTGCAACTGAAGTTGTGATACAAGAACATGATATTAAAAAAATATATAAATCAGAACTTTAAATTATATTCTGACTATCTGATTGGAATTCTTACCATAATTTCCAAAGCATATATTCTTATTTAAAAATTTTCATAATTCAAGTTCATCAAACTCATTGTTTTCTTATAGTTGCTGCCTTCAAGTTTACTAATAGTAAAATAGTATCCTAATTCCTTGGTTAGATATGACAATCAAATAGCTTTGACTTGCAAATGTATTTTTTAATAAGAAAGAGGACAATAAAAATTTTAACTTGGAAAATAAAAAAAAGATCATCTTCTCAGGTACTGTGCTTAAATAATTCATCAAAAATAAAATGGAGGTGGTGGGTGACATAAAAAAGAACCATGATGGTTCATTAGTGTTGATGGTATATCACACAATGAAAGAATGACAAGATATTAAATAATTCTGAAAGAAAATATAATTTTAAATTTATGCTTTATGTTTTGAAGCAGGTGTGTTTAAACAGAGTTGAACAGCAAGAGGAAGTACAGCTTAGCTTGTTGTGTTATATATATACATGTGTGTGTGTATATCTGACATCGAGTTTCTAAATTAGCATCTCTGGGGCTGTTTGAAAAAGGTGCACTTTAAAGTATGCAGGTATAGATTTTAATTTAATTGACAAAATTTTAATTTAATTCACAGAACTGAGTGAAGCTCAAAGTTAAGAGCAAATGGAAGTTAGAGAAAATTATACTACAGAGGAGAACTTTTCAGGGAATTATTCCTATAATTTCTAGAAAATATTGTAGTCTGTGAAGTATAGTTTGCACTGAATATTATCACTGTGTAAGTTTGCACTAGGTAATTTTTGAGGAATCTGGATTTATTCTGTATCTCAAATTTCCTACATAGGTATGTAGTTCAGAGAGTTGGTATAGTGTCTCCAGCATCTGATGTACCTCTCGGTCCCTGTCTAGTATTTAAGTTGGATATCTTAATTTGAAGGATGATTCTTGTAGTATTGCCTCTCACCTCTGCATTTTTTTTTCTTTCCCTCAAGCAGAACAAACAATTTTGTTCTAAATTTCCACAGGGTTCAAATACATTCTGATTTACTTTGTTTTGGCTTGTTCTTTTAGTTGTCTATTCAACTAAAAGGAATTTTTGCTTCTGCCTATGAGCTGTTGTTTGTCCTATGTCAATTGTGTCATCTTGCCTGTAGAACATTACGTCATAACCTGGTGTATAAAGTCTCAGTAACCTTCAAAGATGACAGCAGCACAGCAACAAAACTTGAGATTTTAGCTAGTTTTGATGGCTTAATGTCTGAGGAGTCTTATCCATTGAAGATCAGCTACTACAAGACAAGAACTCACATAAGGTCTAGTTGGCATATAAAAAACATGCATGAGTAAATACCATATGTAATTTTAGCATACAATGCAATGAGATACCCACGAGAAATAAATCTTTAAGTTAAAGAAAGAAAAATATATTGATTTTTGATATCAGAATTGTTTATATAAACTAATTTGAAATTCTTGAGCAGAAATTCTGTTGGGAAGACAAATCAGTCTGTCTCCTTAGACAGACTGGAACAATTAACAGTACACAGACATAGTAAAGTTACCATTCCAGAAAATAACACTGTAAGCTTTATAGTTCCTCTGCTTTTTAGAGATTTTTCGCAGATTGTTTAGTTTTGAGCCTTTGTATGTTTCTTCTGTATCTCCTAAATAGTTAGCTATCATAGAGAAATTTCAATACTGTCCTGTTATGTTGCCCATCTATGGGACAACCTGTCTGAAAGTGAAATGCTTAGGAGTACTGAGTATTCATGGAAGCATATAATGACTGGAGTCAATAGGATGTTCTTTAGTATGCTGGAAAAATAGTGAGATGATTTCACAGTCCTCTTTTAAGGAAGTAGGTCCTATATATTTATACAGAAGCATATACAGATCTTCATAAGAGTAATTATTTATTTTAATTTAATTTCAGTGGATAATTCTATTCATACTTATAAACAGTAAATAAAACTGACTATGATTTTAATAGAAAAGTAAGTGCTTCAATACCTACCATTTCAACACAACGATGCCCTTCAACAATAACAATTTGTTTCTGAACTCCTGTTTAACACAGGACATTGTGACAAGATTTGTCCAATAATGTATGACTTTTCCTTTGTTATCAAAGAAAATGTCATGTTTGGATTTCAATCTCGGAGTAATAATCTGATATCAGAGTTCAGGGACTGCATTTTCAAACCTTCACATTTTTAGTGTGAGCTACTGACAAGTTGAAATATGAAAAAATCTATCAACAAAAAGTGTATCCAAGGGACCTTTAAAAGTAACCTTAAAATGAGGAACTGATTGTAAGCTTATGATATTGGAACTGCTCACAGCTATCTCCTAAAAGATGTCTGTAGATTTCACATACATTTCATAACAGTCATAGTAATGCAGGCTAACCCAATTTTTGCAGTATCACACTTGTCATAGCACCCAGATGATCTGTGCAATCATATGGATTTATGATCCAAGAAAAGTAGGAATTCCATGAGGGGAAGATAATAGAGAGAAGCCTTGAAAGAAATACCAGTTCCACACAGAACATTGGAATCAGTTTCTGATAAGTACTTTCAGTTCCGATATGTTCATACTTTCAAAACTATTTATTTTATAGTGAACACCTTATTAAACTTGCTAAAATAGCTATAAAATAGATATTGTTTTCCCATTAAACAACAAGGTCAACCTAATGGGAAAATAGAGCTCATTTTTACTCCTAGGATTTCACTTAAGGAGATTGTGGCAGTTTGCTTCAGTTAATCATGCAGTGTAAATTCACTGGCAAAGTGCCAGATCAAAGAAGAACAGTACTGTTCAAAATACTACAAGCTACAATCTGACTTCCAGAGGCATGAAAGAAAATGGAAGAGAAAAGCAGAAAAATGGGAGATGGACAAATTGCTTAAAGGTATAGCATAGTGGCAAAGCGCATTGGTATACAGAAAAAAGCAAACAACAAAGCCACAATATAACTCTCTGGCAGTATTTTTTTTTCATTCCCATGGGGGAAAATACATTAAAAAAATAAAATATTGATCCAAGTATATTATAAAACAGCACTATTGATAATGGAGAGATGAGGACAGGAAGCATCTGGAAGACTGGACTATTTGGTATGAATATATTCTCTAAATCTGAAAACCCATGGCTGTGAACTTCAAAAAACCCAGGTGATTTCTGTAACAACCAAGTTGCAGAATATTTTTGAGTCAGTGATAAAGAAGCTTGCCTTTTGTTATTGTGTGCATTTTAAGACAGCAAATAATACTTTTCACATCTAGTTCCAGTATAAAAGTAAAATATTTAGTTTACAATATTTTTATTGGAACATTCTTTTTCCAGTAGAAAAACATAGTCACCTGAAGATGTGATGGGTAGAACTGTCCTGTAATGCTCACCATCTATTTTTAAGGTGGTTATTTTATACTAGGCTCTTCAGAGTTACATGGCTGGAGTCACATGACAATTTCAGCATGAAGGATTGTTTTTCCTTCTTAATTATAAAAAGGAAAACAAAAAGGCTAAATGTACGGTTATATGATTAAGTCCGAACTATTTTTATTTTATTGGTTTTAATACAGAAAAGGGAAAGGGAAAGGGAAAGGGAAAGGGAAAGGGAAAGGGACAGGGACAGGGAAAGGGACAGGAAAAGGGGAAAGGGGAAAGGGGAAAGGGGAAAG
>VZRZ01007456.1:19190-30254 GCA_013398175.1 Climacteris rufus | reverse complement strand
GAAAGGGAAAGGGAAAGGGAAAGGGAAAGGGAAAGGGAAAGGGAAAGGGAAAGGGAAAGAGCTAAATCTTTGTGGAGAGATTCAGACTCATTTGATAAAAGAAAACAAGCCAGTTACTTTGCTGAGGAAATTCAGTCTCTAGATTAATTTAAATAGATTTGTTTGTTTCTTGACTTTTTTCCTATACAGAAACACAGATTGCAGTTAATTTTGTTACAAGTCCAAACATCTTCAAACTGCAAAACATGCAGAAGCTGTTGTGTAAAAAATAAAATTCATGAAGCTTTTTTATTGGCATTTCTCTACTCGCAACACATTTCTGAGATGCCAGCATTATTACCTGTACATAGTGATTTGTATTTCAAATTACAACAACGTTTCAGGATGAATGAAGGCACTATAATCCTGTATTAGGCAGTCCATCACAGTTCATTTCCATTTACTTAAATTATGTAAATGCAAGGATGGTGTACAAGGACTACAGAAGACGTTCTAGCAATCTGTATCACCTCCTGCCATTGGCCATAAGAACAAAGTGGAAGAAGCTGTGGAATAATAATACTTGGCAACACTGCTAAATAAAAGAGGATCAAGGAATAGTGTCTCTTTTCTGAGTACTTGTAGTATTCCCAGCCTTATCTCTCTTTACAACTGGGTCATTCTAGAAAAAAAACAATAAAAAAACCCTTGAAACAATGGAAAACAGTCAGGGAAGATGTTAATTACTCTACTGAGTGTAGATGGCAATATCTTGTAGCAGGGTAATTCAGGGGTGGCCTTAGTGAAGAGAGGCTGGGACTGCCCGGAATGCTGTAGGGAATGGCTAAGCCCACAAGTCCAGATTGTGACATCTCAATGATAACATATTTAAGAAAGATTAGAAATACTGCACAGGCAGTGAGTAGTGAGGAGAAAAGTGAGAAACAGTCCTGCAGACATCAAGGTGACAGAAGGTGGTGCTGGAGGGAGAGAGGGCGGGACAGAGGGAGGAAGGGAGGAAGAAAGGAAATAGGTTCTCCAGGCAGCAGGGCAGTGATTCCCTCGCAGCCCATGAAGAACCATGGGGGAGCAGATATCCACACTGTAGCCCATAGGTGACCCCACACTTCAGCAGGTGAACAGGCCCCAAAGGAAGCTGTAGCTTGTGAGTTAGACCCATGCTGGAGCAGAGCAAAAGTGCGAAGAGCAAGAAAAGCAGAGAGAACTTGTTACACACAGTCCCCCATTCCCTATCTCTTCTGTGCTACTCAGGAAGGGGAGGTAGAGGATTCAGTAATAAAGTAATGAATCTGAACCTGAGAAGCAGGTGTGTGGGGGAGAAGGTGACTTAGGTTTTTTGTCTTTGTTGCACCATTCTACTCTGTTTTAAATCAATAATAAATAAAATTAATGTTTCTTGAGTCCATTTAGTGTGACTGGCAAGTTATGTCCCTTTATCTCAACCCATGAGCTTTTTAAGCCTACTTTCTCTCCTTGTTGTGTTGAGGAGGCAGAGAGAAGCTGAGTAGAGGTCAGGCAAGTGGCCAAGATCACTCCACCATGGTGATGAAATAGGGTATCCAATCAGTAGTCCAGTGTGAAAATTTGCACACTCCCCTTCTCTTATTTAAAAGTAATGGTATACCCAAAGATAGAAGGTATAAGAAAAAAGTGTCAATCATTTAAGGTCTGGAGAGAAAAATCTTTCAGTGGGACCTCAGAGTTATACTGTGGAATAAAAAAAAATATTTGTAGGAAGCTATGTTATGGTCATTTAGCCTGACCTCTTGTATAACATGGGCCATAGGATTGTATTCAGTGACTTTTGCAATTAGACTTCAGCCTAGAAAACCTGTCTTGTCTTTTCCTAATTTAGAGCTACTATTGACTATTGTGTTTATAGGGTAGCTTTTATTTTAGTTAAAAATTAATATTAGCTGGTGAGATTTAAAAATTTTAGAAATTGTTCCTTTAAAACTCATGTATCAGTGTTTCTTTTTCTTTTTCTTGTATGATTAGTTCTTTGATGTCATGGAGATAGCTGCCTATATGTTCCTTGTGACCCTACTCTTTCTTCTTGTCTCTTGGTAATGTGACAAGCAAAAAAAGACTAATTTTGTTATTTCATTCCCACCAATCCAAGTATTGGTGTCTGATTTAACCTTCCATGAGTAATGGCAGCCTATAAAAATATCAGCACTTATTACATTACCATGGAACTTGTAGTATCAGTCACATTTAGGTGATCTAACTCATCATTTTGGAAGACTATTTCATGTTGTAGAGTGAGGTAAGAGATGTTAACATTTTCTAATAGACCAAATGCATACAGTAAATCTATAAAAGCTGAGGAGAGCAGATCCACTGCTTTTGACAGAAAATCTGCCCAAGTTACTGAATACACATAATTTCTGATACTATTAAAATAAGCTGTCCCCAACTGCAAGATGCATAAATCTTCATTTAATAAAAACAGAAGCTCTGTTACCATACCATTCTAGAACTTCTAATCCCAGCACATTATGTTTCTCTTGTTTGTGTAAAGAACTTCTAGTGCATAGATCAGGGGAATAAAAGAATAAGCAAATTAAAAACACAATTCCCAGGCTATCTTCATAGCCGAATTTGAGCAGCCCTGAAAGATACCCTGTGCATGTGCATACACCCATAGAGACAGCTGTGGGTGGTAAATTCATCGACAAGCAGTTAAAAATAAAAGGCAAAGCCCACTTGGTTAATTGCTCATGTTGCCTGCTTTCACAATTGGCATTTTCTCAAATGAAAATGAACTACTCTTTTCCAACACAGACTTTTAAGACAGCAAAAATGTTGAGGTTTTAAGGGTTTTTTATAAACTAAGTATACCATTTCCAAAGATTTTGCAACCAGAACATCTTTAACTTTCAGGTGTAACATAGAAGAGAACCAGAACTCTAAGTGTAACCATCCATTTTAAAAAATTTTGGTGGATATGTAAGTATAAACTAAGTTAATTATCAGTGTCTCAGTACAATGACACCTACATGGAAATCACATAAGTTAAGGTTGTTATGTGATATAGTAGGATGAAAACCCTAAACTTTTTCACTGCTGTCCTGTGAGCAGTGTACAGATACTCAGTGGTCTCCATTTGAGCATTGTGCTAATAGTGCCAAGGTTGTGGGTTTCATCCCCATACAGGTCACTCACTTAAGACCTGAACGCGATGACCCTTGGGGGTCCCTTTCAACTCAGAATATTCTGTGATTCTGTATCTAACCAAAACTGATTTCACACTTTCTATGATGAGAGCAGCTGCAGTTCTTATAAGGTCCAGTTGGTGAGTGGACCAAATCTATTCCCTCAAATCAGCACTATTTTCTCAATTGATTGGCAAGATTGGTGAGTAACGGCAGCCCTCACTTGGTATGCAGCTGCTGAATTATATAGTCCAAGCACTTCTTTTTCTCCACTGACTATAACTGAATCTTTGAATGACACAGTCAGATTTCTTAGTCTGCATTGTTGATTTGAACAGCTGGGTAAGATGAATCCCCTGGCTATACTGATCCACAAATTCTTGGAAGGCATTAATAACAATTTGGTTGTACAGAAGGTGTAGAAAACATCTTGAGGATGTGATTCTAATGAATAGATTTTATTGTAATTAATAGAGAACTGATTGGGAATATGGATGTCGGACATATCTAGAAAGATTAAGTATGAAATGGTTACATTTATAGTCTTCAGAATAGGAAAGCAGAAATACAGTAGAATCAAAATAGGAAGGCAGACTTGAAGAGAAATCCAAATTTGTATGAAAATATTTGCCAGAAACTGTGAACCTTGTGAAGGAAAATATGAAGTGTTATGAGTGATAAAACTGGCTAAACTGCATGCTTTTCACTGATCTCAAACAAAAGAGGAAAGCATTAAAAAAATGGAAACTATTCATCTGAAGAGCAGACAGAAATGTGTTAGTAGTGACTACATCTACTTGATGGAATACCTTATCTTTCAGGGACCCTCCTAGACCAATGATTTATGAAGTACAGTGGCCTTTTGCAAAGTGTCAGCTTATATTTCTATGAACACCATAGGTAGCTTACATGATTTTTTGTTCCCCAACTCCTTTTGTTGTGTGTGCTGTTTTTTTAACTTACCCTCTCACCCCTAGACATGTTGTGATGCAGTTTAATAAATCAAAAATATCTTGAGGACCTAACCGAAACTGGTTTCCAATTGTGGGTTTCTTTTTATTTTTTTTTTTAATCTTCCTCTCAGTTTCTACTGATTTACTGCAATACAATATACCTGAAAAAATAGAATGGTTTAAATTAGTTGGTGGGAACAAATGTTGACAATTCTTTCTGTGGACTGTTTATGATATTTTTTGCCTCAAAACCACTTATTTTTAATTAGATATTTAAATATTAGGGGCATATTTTCCACCTGGTAGTTGATTGTGTATATTGCATTATAAATTCTGGTTTCTCATTAGCTGTATGGCTTTTTATTACATAGGTAAAATACAGAATGAAAAATCAGCAATGGTTGTAGCTCCCAGTCTTCAGATAATAATTTTCTTTCCAGTTACTTCCCCCTTCCTTTTATTGAATGGCATGGCGCAAGTGACCACATGCACAAAACTGCAAGAGCTGGTGACAGACAAATAGTGACACCAGCACCTGTGCACAGCAGCTTACAGGGAACTTAAAAGCAGCTGCAACAATAAGCAGCAGCCAAAGTCTGGAGTGTCACTGAGCACACAGAAGTGAGGACAGTCGGGTTAGTGAGGTAAGCAAACACCTTCATAGGCCTTCAACCAATTCAGAAGTGTGAGGACTATCAAATAATGAATTATAAACATCTATTTTCAGGTTTATATTACCTCTTGCCAAACTGTTTAGAACTGAACAAATAGATTTATTTGTGATTAGTTTTAAAAGATCCCTGCCCGTCACTTCTTAGTCATCAAAACAGCTGTCATATTATTCAACTGTTTTTATTTTAATTTAAAAAATGTCTAAAGTAAGGATCTTTTGTTTTCCCTGAATCTGTTATACTACAACAAAAGTAACAGACTACATTTAATTATTCCTTAATTAATGGAAGAATTTAGAACATATTTGATAAAATATATTTCTGAAGTAGAAATACCTATCAGAAATCTGAAGGTTTCAACCAAAACCAAGAATATCCCTGTTTTCTAGGCAATAATGATGAAAACTAGCATTACATCTATACTCTGCATGACTCAAATGGATCTGAAATGGTGAAAGCACAACTGAGTGAGTACAAGAGGTTGAATTCAATTATGTAGACAGGAAGTTCGACCAGATGTTTTAAAACATGGTATTTTATACTGATAGTGTCGAATACTGATGCTAGAATTCTATGCATGTCATTTTCTGACATAAATGTTGAGTTGGGTTTTTCTTCTTTTTTTTTTTTTTAATTTCTAAAGTTTCTAGAAAAATCGAATTGTTCTCTAATCAGCACTGCTTTCTGATGCCATTTTGATAATAACTTCCAAGTCCTGATTTTTTACTTTTCCTTTAGAGGCCCATTGAAACTTTTATTGAATACATACACTCCTATCTGAGGTCCAAACGTGTTTTCAATCATTCTGAGGACTTTATAGATATCTGCCAACTCATGAGCTCATACTTGCAAAGTATATTTTGCTACAGCTGTTGAAATCCATAATAGATCTTTCTTGACATGGTTTCTCGTACACAAAAAAAAGGTAAAATGCAGCTATCTACTGAGTCAGTAACATTTTTTTCCCCATGTTTTTTTCTCCATCTTTACAATTGTTTGGCCCCTTGTCCTAGTGTATTTTTGCTTCCTACATGTTTGATAGCTATAAAATATTTAATGCCAGAGAAGAAAAGGAAAAAAAAAAAACCCAAAATACTTTCTGTCCTAATTTATGTTCTAGTACTGTCACTAACTTTTACAAAAGAAGCATCTTGCAGTCTGTAAAGGAAAAATATCTGAGTTAACCTTTAAATACTTTAGATAGTGGCTGCCTTCTGTTACAGTGAAAGATACTGAAGGAAGCTTCCTTACAAACTGTTCTTGGAAGTTACACAGGATAATGTGTCCCTTAACAAGCCAAAATAAAGCTGAACAGTTACTGAATGCAGTCTATTATTGAAGTAATATCAAATCTTCTGCACAGATGGATTGAGAGTTTAATTACAGCAACCTTTGAGTGTCATAGACATCACTGTTCTCTCAGAGCTGGATAAACAACAAAAATATCCATTAGGATCTAGTTTGACAGATCTATATCAGTTATGATTGCAACAAGATGTTATTTCAGTTATGTCACCCAAACACCCAAAAAATATTGCAATATCCTTACTACTGTAAGGATGTGTATTTTTAGATATCCAGTGGGGTATGTCAAGTACAGCAGAAAAAAATTTCAATATGCAAAGGCCTAATTAATGTTTTAGTTTACTTAAAATGATGCTCTGAGTACTTGTTCTTTGGTGCATATGTGGAAACAACATACACAGCACTGAATTCTCCTTTGAGAATCCCCACTGTTGAGATGCTGCATCTCAACTGAAGAGCTCTTCTGCAATAGCATTCCAGTAATAATCTATGGTTATGTATACAGAATTGTAGGATGTTGCCATGTATTTTGATAATATAGAGCTAAATGCTTTGTCAAGACTGGAATGAATCTTAGTATGGTGAATATGAATACAAATTACATACTACTCCTTTTATTTTGATGTTTTCTTTACCAAATAAAAAAAACTCTGTTTGCTAATTAAAAAAAAAATTAAAACAAACAAACAAAAACAAAAGGAGCTAATGACATATTTCATAATGGGAAATATCTTTTTGAAAACCATGGGTAATGAATGTGCAGTCATCACTGTGTCACAGTGGAGCAAAACAATAACTGTTGCAAAGAAAAGTACTCAATAAAGTAAATATCAATCTAGTGAGTGTATGGCATAGTGCATGCATAATGTCACAGTACCTGTCATTTTAATTATCCTCAAAATAACATACAACACATACCATCTTTTGGCTTAATCACATGACAGCACATATTTGTAGGTCTTGCTTATACATATGTGGGTCCTACTTGTATTCCAAGAATTAGTGGGGATTTGCACTTCCCTTCAGTTTCTACAATATCTTTCAATAATTGGGCAATGTTTAAATGGGTGAATACAGAGAGGCTGAATTTATCCCAGTACTGTTTCGAGGTGGTTATGTGAGCCAGCTGTAGTGGAGAAGCCAGTTACCTTGATGTGGCACTGTGCATGTGCTATTATACCCTATTATACCATATAACTTTGGATCAGAAGGGTTTATTTGCCACCAGAACTTTAATTTGTTCACAGACTGACTCAGAATCAGGATGAAATGTTTGGTTTCTGAAGAAAATATTAGGACAGCTGTGTTTTCATCATGTTGGTGAAAATTCAAAATACGTTAGTTTATGCTTTTCATGATAATGTACACTGAGCAAAAAGAAGACAAAGACAATGTAGTTTCTACCTTAACACTTGGAAAATTCCTTAATCTAGAAAACATGTTGAAATTACTTGCAAATATGTCAGAAGCATATCTGATTGTGTTGCTGAAAAGAAGGGGGTCTGATTAAGAGTTTCATGTTCAGCACATAAGCCTGAACAAAGACCATTCTGCACTTCTCAGACATTTTATTTTTAAATGCGGATATTTTATAAAGTTCATAATTTTAAGACTTTGGTATTTTCATTTTCATTTTTAAAATATCATAGTGAAAAGATTTGACATAATTATTACATCTCCCTTGTGTTTTATGGATAACACTTATATAGCCAGGTGTTTCTTGTAACCCTTTTAATCATTCATTTCTAAAAAGGCAATTATAAATTCCCTATCCATGGTAAACATTTAACCTCTCATGTCAGCAGGGCCTATCTTGTTGTTCTAAAGAGATTTTAGCTGTGAACTGCAGATGGATTGAATTAAGTGTTTCAGCTCCCTAGAAATTTTATATGAGCATCCTAGACCCTGATCAGTCTAATCAGAAAACTATTTCCACTCTTCTGCCTTAAATAGTATCAGTGCAGGATTGTGTACAGGGAGGGGGAGAATTGCTTTAACAAATTTCACTACCAACTGTCCCTCAAATGATACAAAGTGACATTGCTGTTGAATAGAAGGTGCTGACTGTTATCTGTGGTTAATAGCATCTCTTGCTAGCCCCCATTCAGCTGCCATTTAGCACAAAGCCACGTCTGCATGACTTTTAAAGGGTCTATATTAATACACCCAGACAATCAATGGTTTCTGCCCCTTCCACAAGGACACTGGTTTGTTACCATTGCTAGATGCTGTCAACAGAAAATGACAAAGGAGTCACAAAAGGTAAAATGGTGTCAATTTAATCAGAGAACAGACAAAAGGCAAACAATGCTGTCCTGGAAAGGAGTATAGCAAGGAGACTCAGAGGTTGGCATAAGCCACATTAGGCAGGTCCCGCTGAAACCAGATTGAAATTCAGTGATACAAAATCCAGCAATTTGACACACAGGATGAGAGCTGTTGTTTCCATTCAATTAAAATCAGTGACTGCTGCTGGCGTAAAATAAATTTGACAAAATACCAAGAGAATCTGTATTGTAGGTCAAACTATTTTCCTTCTAAACTGAAAGAAAATAACAGCGGGAAATGAGTTAGTGCAATTGTTGTCTAAATTACATAAAATAATAATAAAACAGTCCTCCCGCAACTGCCTGTTCACTGTGAAGTTAAACAAAACTCTACTGATTGAGATTATTCCACTACAAAACTAAGCAATTTAAAGTGTTTACATATTTATAAAAATAGGCTGCAAGTAGTTTGAGATTCTTCTTTTTGGAATTCATGCTGTGTTATGCACATAATTTCTCAAAAAGCTGCTTATTTTCAAGGATTTATAGAAAAATTACACGATCTTGCTTCTTACTTGTGAAAAAATTGATTTTACAAACAGTCTAGATATGCATTTCTTTAATGTGTGTATCCTATTCTGATGGGATACTGTAACCTGGCTGTATGTCAACACAGAGCTTGCAGCTTCCTCCTTCCTCTCTGTGATAATCCTTATGAAGAAACCTTGGTGCTCATTCAGGGAGGGATCCAAATATTATCTGATCTGCCTGGTTTAGGAGAACAATTCTCACATTAGGAGAATTAATCTCATGTATCCTACAGCTTAAATGAAGGTCTGCAACCCTTTCAGCTCAGGTTCTTTGTCTAATGTTGAGCACCAAGAAGGATTTTCTAGACTTTTCTAGCTGATACAGGTCCAGAGGATTATTTAGTGTTCTAAAGTTCTAGATCAATTAGAGATGTCCTATGTCTCTCTCCACTGCTTACATAACATATGTAAAGTTTAGTTTTCTAACATTAGTTAGGATAACTTTGGTCCTTTGTATGTGTACATAAATACAATCATGTGATGAACGATAAGGGTAATTTCTAGCATTCCAAAAACTTCACAGATTTTTTTGTCTTCTGTATAAATTATTAAGATGAGAAGAAATTAGGAAAAAAAATCTTGATTTGTTTGAAAATACTCACTTAAAAAAATTAAGATTGCAAGATGGTCAAGATGATATGATCAGGTGAACCAGCTGTTTATCAATTACTGGTAATAGATGAAAGCTTAAATTAATGAGCTTTTTGGCAAATTTATCCATCAAACTTTCTTGTTCTGTTTTACTCATTATTTGTTGTAGTCTAACAAGGATATCTGAGTATTTGCAAATAGTTTTACATATGTATAATTTCTTGATCTACGTAATGTCTAGAACTGTTTTGATGTTCTGAAGACCTTTCTGGTCATCTGCATATTATTTCTGCATGTAAACCACTTCAAAGTAAATGAAAGTAACTGTAATCAAAATTACTTTGTAAGATGTAAAGTGACGAGGGCAGGTGCCAGCCTGGTAATAGCTCTTCAGTCATATGGCATCCTACTGTGAAAAACAGCTGGACTGTGATTTATGAATGAGGATTTGTTAAAAAAAATCAGTATTATCCTGCATGGACAACTAATCTGGTGGGAATCCACCTAAACTTGGATCAAATGTAAGGCAGACTGTTGGTTTTCTGAAATAGCATGGTCAGCTTCCTTGATGAGGGTGCAACTTGTGTTATAAACAGTCATAAGTAAGCAGACAGTGAAATGAGGTGAAGATATAACAGCCTAAACCTGATATGTTGTTCAGAGCAAGTCACCTATCCTTGGTTTTATCTATCCTAACATTAGGTACCTGAAAGACAAGCAATTGTCATAAACTATGCGTGTATGCCACCAACAGAAATTATGAAAAGAAACATGCACATCCCATACTAGAACATCAGATGGGATCACTTGGAAGTGCATATTTTTCTGTCTTGACAACCATTTTCTTTTTCAGCCTCAGTCTTTATTTTCAGGAGCTTCAAAGTTAGATAACATGAAATGAACACCCAGTTTAATGATGTTCTAGTTCTTTTCTGAGCAGCAACAAATTTTATACAAAAGTATAATTTTAAAAAGCTACTTTAATGAGTTTTAACAACGTAGCATGTAAGAAAAGATGTTTGGAAAATATAAAGTCATGGTGATTAAAATATTATTGAAAGTAAAAAAAAAAAAAAATTGAAGAAAGCTCTTCTATCTCCCAGTGTACAGTCACTGGATCTCATATATGACAGAAATTTTGTACGTAGATTTTATCTGCTTGAAGCAATACATTTTCTATGGAATGTGAATCAAATTTGTGGGAGGTCCTCCCAGGGATGTTGCCGCTGCCTCCTACTCCAGCTCCACCTCGGATGTGGGGGGCTCCTCCCTTGGGGAGGACTCTATAGGTGGGACTGCAGCTTGAGATCAGCCCCTTCCTCTGGAAAGGAGGCGTGCTCCGACCCTTGTACCTACCCACACTTCTAGAAATCTCGGTTATGTTCGATATTTTATTAGTTATTGTTCATTGTACCCTCCCCTCCGCTGTTCTAAGTGGACCCTGGACCCCTGTACCCTCCCCTCGCGTGGAACCCCATTGGTTATCCCCTCCAGCTCCTCCCGATTTCCCTTCCCTTTTAACCTGTTGC
>VZRZ01007456.1:0-19094 GCA_013398175.1 Climacteris rufus | reverse complement strand
CCTCTGTGTGACACCCCCCCGCTCAGCCCTGAAGCAGCCGCACCCGAAGCGAGCCAGCGGGGCTTTTGGAGATCGGTGCCTCGGCTGAGAGCGACCAGGGAGCCAGGCGATACCCTACACAAATTGATACTTTTGGTGGACTTGAGCTGTATCTGTACAACAAGTGACTACCATGAGAAGTTGATAAAAGTATGAACCTTTCTATGAATAACTGTCAACAAAATTCTTTAACATTAATGAGAATAAAATCACAAATATTTTTAAAAAATAAATTTAAATGGTAGTTACACACAAGGCAGAAAACATCTTTAAAATTTCACAGAAAAACTCCAACAACAAAAACTCCAAACCCAAACCAAACCAACCAAACAAAAAAAAAAAACCCAAACAAAAAAAACCAACCAAACAAAACAAAAAAAAAAAAAACAAAACCAACAAAAAAAAAAAACAGCCAACCAAAAAAAAACCAAAAAAAAAAAAAAAAAAAAACACCAAAAAAAAAAAAAAGACCAAAAAAAAAAAAAAAAAAAACCACACACAAAAAAACCAAACCAACCAGAAAGCTCTAATTGTTTTGTCCTGGTTTTTGTTGGGATTATGTGTGTATTCGTGCATGTGCATGTGTGTGTGTATAAAGGTATTCCAAATGTAGCAACTGTGGCACCATTCTGGTTATGTCATGAGCCTAGATTTCAGATTTTTCCAGACAGCATTTTTTCACTCTTGAAGTAAAAATTTAAGATAGGTCAAGTCAAGTACATCCTGAAAAGTCCTATGTAATTCTTAAGGGAGTCTAGATGATTACTTTAAATGGGTATCTACACAGCAGAAATCTCAGGTTATTAAGGTTAATCCCATCCTATGCATATGTTTGAGGAAAGATGTTACACTTGGTTTCAATACAAATGTCAGCAAAATGTTGTGTACAGAGCTCCAATAGAGAGTCACAGAAATACTGTGACTGTTGTCTAGGTTTCCTTATACTATATTATTATTCTTTTATTTCCGTACGTTGAAATGCATAGGATGAGTTTTGATATGTTGTATTTTGAGAGTAGAGCAATATAATTAATATATTGGTAACTTAACTAATATATTTTGGACATTCCACACCTTAAGCAAAGCAGTCTGATCCTGTTTCTGATCCAAACTTTTCATAGCATTTTTGTGGACCTTTGGATTTTTGACCAGAGAAGTGTATTAAGTTGTCAAAAAAAGAAAAGATATTTCAAAAGTAGTAATGCAATAAATTACATATTTTGCATGTTTAAAATGAAAAGCTGCCTACTGTTGATGTAGCAAAAGGTTTTCGGTTTGAATGGATTTATTTCTCAACTGTACTACCACCTGGAGAAAAAGAGAGTAACATGCAAAAAACTTAAGCAATAAAGCATCAGTCTTTAAAGCTAAAAGGGCCGGGAACAACTCAGCCAGTTGTTCCAAACCACTTTGCCATGGCTGTGTAAGATAAAAGATTGAGTCTCTGAAGAACGAAAGTAAATAAATACAGTTCAGGAAGTGTTTCTGATAGTTGTATAGCTCAGACAGAGTGCTGGTATCCCAGGTTATGCTCAAGACTATTTAATAGCTATTTTGTAAATAAGTATTAAACTTTACAAATTATATTTTTCTATAACTTCGTTTGGTTAAAAACATCATTTAACTAGATTCAGTTGGGAATGACTCCATTTGATCACAGGTGTTATTAACATAGCACACGACTGCAACTGAGTATCCAGACTGGATAAAGCCCTGGGTAAGCAATCCGATCTAATAGCTGACTGTTTACAGCTGGGGACTTCCTGAAATCCTTCCAGCCTGAATTATCAAAGAATACTACTCAATTCTCAAAACAGCAATACTTTCTTATTCCTCCCCATTCCATGAATTGCCTAGAATTTATATAGTTCAAAAATACTTTTCTGCTTATCTGTGCAGTCTTGAGATGTATATTCCTTGTTCTTCCTCTACAGTGTAAACTGTGCCAGACAACATTATAGACAGAATCATCACTGAAATCTATAAATCTGCAAATCTACACATTACTATAATTCCTACCTGGCAAACAGTCAGGTATTTTCCTTCTCAGGAAACCATCCTGTATCCTATTCTTGCATTTACTTTCCCACAGCCTTATGAACTCTTGTACAATAGTTGCTTCAGGAAATTTCAGAGTTTGAGAATGTTATAGCAAAAGGGGTTGAGAATTACACAAAGGTCTGTAAATTAAGAGTTCTTCCACTTATGAATGCACCTTGAAATCTCTGCAACAATGAAAATGTAACAATTGAAGGAAATAAAGTAGGGTGCAGCTGAGGGCTGTGTGAGGAGTCTTCATCAGTACATGGGGAAAAATAGGTCCTGAAACACGCACATGTGCAGGACAATAATATTATTTCCAATAGACAACAAGAGTATTTTTGTGGGCAACCTAAGCACCTCTAAGAGAATATGAGAGAATCTTGTGTACAAAGAGGAACTAAGCTGAACCCTGAGAGACAGAAGGCAATATGCAAACTTGGGATGGAAAAAAGCTACTTAAGACACATAATTATATGCTGACTTTAAATTTATTCAGTTGTTTTTGCTGTATTGAGATTTTATGTATTTTAGATTATGATGTCAAGAAAGAGGAAAAGAAGTGTGAAACCAATGTTAATGTGTTCAAAGCAAAATAAACACTTCTGTCAGCTATGGGGGTTTCAGATGTGTATTAAGACATCAGTGCTTTTTTTTGGCCATTTATTTCTTGGAGTGGTAGCCTGCATGGCCTCTACTTGTACCATTGAAACAACAATTGAATGTATTTTGTTTCAGTAGATTCAACAGGCACATCTTCATTCTCTCTGTCTGATACTTAGGAGTATTAGAGACTGCCACTCAATTTTTCTCCATTGGAATTGGGCAATACTCTTTTTAAACTGACTGACATGGATTGTTATTTATGAGAAGAAATTGACTTTTGGTCTTTGTGATGTTTAGGAACACAACCCCCTTGACAACAGTCAGGATCTAGTACATCTATGTACTCATGTCCTCCTTTGAAGATGCAAAAAGTAGGGCTTTGATAATTCTTACACTCAGTTTTTGTTTCTCAGGAATACTGTAAATATATTCTGCTTTTCCAAGTGTATGAAGAAATAGACAGCCACTTGATGACAAACACTTAGAGGGTCTCAGACTTCAAGTGACTTTAGCAGGTCACTGCAGGAAAGACCTTCCATAAAGCTACCTTTCATTTTACAGACACAGAAAGGGGGAAAATGGTGCTTTACTTCAGAATGCTTATTCCGATTTCAGATACGTGATTCAAACAAAGTGTTTTCAGAATGTCTCCATCTATATTAGGGCTGTAATCAACCCAAGTTATTTTTTTAGTCACGGGCAGACAATAGCATATGCCTACAAGTCCACCTCTGACAGTAATTTCTGAAATTTTTTTTCGCTTTCCCCTTTGAACGTATGACTTACGTTCTAATTAAAAGTATTTCTCCAGTTGTACAGAATTAATCTGGATCCAAATGTCTAGTGTCTTCTTCAACAACTATCAAGAAAGATTAAATAGTGAATTATGTCATCTTTCTTCTAAGTCCCTAGCCTATTTTTAATGTTGATGGCAAACTGAATGAAATCGCAGTGCCCTGGCAGCCAGAGGGTCAACCACGGCACCTGGTGGGCATCAGGCGCAGCACCACCAGCTGGTGGAGGGAAGGGGTTTTCCCATTCTGCTCTGCACTGGTGCAGCCTCACTTCAAGTTCTGTGTGCAGTTCTGGGCACCACAATATAAGAAAGACATATAGCCATAAGAGATAGTCCAAAAGAGGGCCATAAAGATGGTGAATGATCTAGATGGCAAGCTGTATAAGGAGTAGCTGAGGTCACTTGATTTCCTCAGCCTGGAGGAGACTGAAGGGAGGCCTGATTGTGGTCTACAACTTCCTCACAAAGGAAAGGGAAGAGGCAATCTCTTCTCTCTGGTGATCAGTGAGAGGACCTGAGGGAATGGCATGAAGTTGATTCAGGGGAGGCTTAGTTTGGATATTAGCAAAAGCATATTCACCCAGAAGGTGGTTGAGCACTGGAACAGGTTCCCCAGTGAAGTGGTCCCAGCACTGTTGCCCTGAGTTTTGCAGTTCTTCAATGTTTTCATTTTTCTGTAACACAGTACCAAGCCTAAGCGAGTTCAAGAAGCATTTAGACAAGGCTCTTAGACCCATGGTGTGATTCCTGGGGCTTGTCCTGTGCAGGGCCAGGAGTTGGACCCAATGATCCTGATGGGTCCCTTCCAACTGAGCATATTCTCAGAAATACAATTTAATAGCACATTTGGAGAGAGAGCATTAACATCTGTGGACTCACTCGGAAACATTTCTTTCTTTGGTACTATCAAACTATGGGTTCATACTATACCTTCCTAGTCCCCCTGCCAGGTCCCTCTCCCCAGTTTCCTATGCCTTTGGTATAGAAGTTCAGATTTATAATAGTTTAATAGGTTTGTCCTGATCTTTATTCTGAAAGATAACCTAGTATCTCCTGAAAGAATTATATATTGGTTACCAGAGATGGAAAAATTGTTTTCTTATAATAACTACCAGCTTAAGCTTTCTTATGCCCTTCATTTTTATTTGTAACGTACTAAATGGTGTGAACACCTTGCTGTATGGTGGAAAATTTTATTCAGAAATCCACTACTCAATAAATGCACAAACAGTATAGGATCTTTAAAAATATGTTTCAAAGAATCATAGAAACATAGTAATTCTTAGCTCTAAGTGGTTTTGTGCTTAAGTTTTCTGTATATTGATTGAAGTGTTGAACAAATTCTGAAAGATCTTTCTCATTTCCCACTACCATGCATGCATGGACAAATCAGTCAAGCAGTAAAATAAAGAGATAATGAGAAACTAAACATCTATTTGCATTCCCAAGGGCCTCTGTTCTTTCATATGTGATATGTCCTCTGTAACGTTAGTGGCTAAGTGGAGGATTTCACTTGAAGTCCTGGATGAAGGATTATTGATCCAGAAGAATGGAAAAATGAAAAAGAGAGCAAAGTTACCTTCTTTCCCAAAGGTTAAAAAAATTCAAAATTTGATATTTTTTTTTCCTTAAACTCTGCATCCAAACCAATACATATAGGAAAAACAAACAAAAAACAAACAAACAAACAACAACAACAACAACAACAAACAACAACAACAATAAAAAAAACAGAATAAAAGGTAAAGAAAGCACACAAGAAAAACTTAGAAAAAAACGAAAAATAAAAGTGGATATGCAAGAAGTTGTCAGTGCATAAGATAGATCCGGGCTTTTTTTGAACAGATGGATAAACTGACAGATACTTGCAAATTTCTATGTTCACTGTTAAAAAAAGAGCTTGCTTTTCTGAAGAAGTAAAGAGGTCGGAGCTTTTCAGGAGTATCTTATTTCTATTTAAAAGCTAAAAAGTTCTTTAAAACAAAGTAAAAGTGGTGAGGAATTACTTTTTTTAGGTTATTTAAGTACACTTACACTTACAGACAATTACTGCTACAAATATGTGGGGACTTAACATCTGAACTTGAATGAATTCAATTACACATCTTAAATGGATGACTAAATGCCTTATGTATTTATTCCAGTATGCTTTATCTGTTGTGATCTTTCTAAATGCTGAGGTAAAAGCTTCTCCTTACTATGCTGCTTTTATAAAAACCATTTGTTAATCCCTTGATGCAACAGCAATGAATGTAATTGAAGGCTATGCTGAAGGTTACTGAACAAGAGCAGAGAAGTGAATCTGTTCATTCTGACCTAATGTCAGTAAAGTGGAGGTGGATAAACCAAATTTTTATATTAGAACATAATTTTAATATAGGAACACCTAAGATGGCATTTAACTGCTTCAGATAGAGAAGAGATGAACTATATAGTCTAACACATTCATAGCATAGAGGAACAAGTTTTTATTCTTTCACAGGTCACTCTTCCCGTTATTTGGTCCAAATCACAGCCTTGTCTGGCTTTCAAAACTATTTGAACTTCTCAGCTCTCAAAGGCCTTTCTTTTCATCCTTGTTTCTTCAACTAAATAAAAAAGTGGATGGTGAAATATTTCTATCCTATACAGCTGTAACAGGAGCTATTTACAGCATGTATTTGTCATAGAGTTTTGCTAATTGAAATGTAAACTGCAGATTATGCACATCAAAAACACCTTTCCAGTGACTAAATTAAACCATGTTATTCAGAGTACAACATGATGCTAGTGGTTCCTTTAAGGAATGTGGCTTTCTACATCAGTTAAACATCAAACACCCCCACTTTCACATGAAGTGTTTTCATAATAAACAAAGTACGTCACTCAGATTTTATGTCTTCTGCTTGTTATGGAAACTTTCTGTAAAGACTTTGGTGACGCCTCGTGGAAAACTCTGAAATATTTTTTTTTCAAGTAATTCTGAAAATATTATCAAATATTTGCTTTTCCTTTTTCATTTTAAGATGCATTATCTAAGACAACAGCTGTTGTATCTCTGTGATGAGTCTTTCTCTAAGGGTAATAACCAATTATTTGTTCGTGATGCATATTCTGAGTCAAGATATACACTGCCATTTCATTTCCTTTATTATTTCAGGCAAGGAAGAGGGCATTAATGGCAGTATTTCCATTTTGGTCATTGTAGTTGCAAATGTCTTTGTCAGTCTTAAAATAATATATCAAGCCTGGGGCATGCCTAGAGGAATAGAGAAACAACTCTTTCTTATTCTTCCCTCCCCTGCACCCCCACAGTATCCCTGCCCAGGTTATGAAGTAAGTGTATCGTTCTGCAGTATAGGTAGCCCAGTAACATAATCTCTGTATGTGTGGGATAAACATCAGATATGGCACAATTCCAGTTTATGCTTGAGCATTTTAGTCTATGTAGTGTGCACTGTTTTCATATACTTCTGTTAATTATATTTCCCTTAGATGACAGCTGACTGGTGAAAAGAAAGGGTGAAGGCTTGTGGGAGTAGGAGTGGGCTGTTTAAATGTGATTGGAAAGAACTTAACTCTGAATAAAATTATGTGCCTATGTTGGGTCAATTTACCATCCATATACTTTTTGCATGTAACTGAAAAACAAGACAGAATGGAGGGTGTGAGGAAGACTATAAAATTAAATATTGTAAAGATATCAATAAATACATAATTTAAAACAAAATAATTTTTTTTTCTAACCTGAAGAGGGTAATGTTCCATGGAATCAAAATTCTAAATGTTGTCTATTTCTTTATCTCTAAGCATCCTTTACTGGATATTCTTAGTGAAATGTGGGAGACACTGCAGCTTACAGATACAGTATAAATGCTCTTATTTCCTTATACAGATTTTTTCAGAAACAAGAATAGCTGGTTCCATTAAAGAGCTTATGTGAAACCTAGATAAAATAATATAAGGCTTTTTAAATAAAAATCAACTATGCAGCTGTTTTTTGTTTTCTTCTACCTCTTCTCTGTACTGATTCCCAATCAATGAAACAAAAGAAGGAAAAAGAGCAGAAAGACATTGAGAGTAGCTTCACAATTTAGGACAGTTTTACACTGAAATAAGGAATGCACTTGTTATGTTTGTAGTTCATCATATACTTCCCCAAATTATACTGTTTAAAACCAGGATTTCCCATTTGAGATTTTGAGTACACATAGAATTTTCTTAGAATTTACAAGTAAATTTGTTTCTTAGTGTATTAATTAATTTGAAAATTAGTTTTAAAAATTTATCACTTTCTATCAGAATTTGTCACAAATCTTTTAAATAACAAAATAGTTCTGCAGACCTTCTACTTAGCAAAATCTCATTGAATATTATTACACAAGCATTACCTATAATCCGAATATTCATTTTAGGATTATATTTTTATTTTTATTCATCTAGTATTATATATAAATGACAATTTAGTTTCAGTGACTTGAAAGACCAACTACTTTATTCCTCAAAACAAAACCTAATTTAACTGTTGAACACAAGATCAGTACTACATTTGAGGAGATATGTAGGCCACATTATATTTACTTTGAACTTTTTCTGTTTATGCAACTTTCCACTCACTTTCCTTCTTTCAGATACATTCCCCAATACTACTTTTATATATAAGGAAAAAAGAAGTCTAGTTAGTACATCTTTTTTCTGTATTTGAAGCAGGAATGCAAGTGTTGTATACTCCCAAATTTTAACTTAATTCCCTTAGATGCTCATTATCCCAGACCTGGAAGGCTAGAACATTTATCCTGTTGATTTCAAAGATTACAGAATTTCAAGTTCTTTCTGTTCTTGCATAAATAGGTGAAAATGAGAAAACTCTACTCCAGTCAGTAGTTCAAAGATAGCTGATTAGGTTTTATAGAGCAACAAAACTAGCAATGCCAATCTATGAGCTCAATTCAAGTTTCCTTTGACAAAAGCATCAAGGCTAGCTGAGTAGAATAGAAGTGATACAAATATAGTTATCATTTGTTATTCTTACCTGTTATCTGCCACAGATTGCTAATAGCAGGAACTTCACAAAAAAGATTGAAGGCATAGTTAAAACCCTTTAGTAATTTGTTAGAAAAGTTCACCTGACTAATTGGTTTCTTAGTTCAGGTTTTTCTAGGTATTGTTTTGAAAGACACAAGTGTTTTCTTATGAATTTTCAGAATACTCTAAGCATTAGGTCATTTATCTGGGGGAATCAATGGCCATATTCCCTTGCTTAGAATCATGAATAGCTTCAATTTGATTGTCATTCTGATTAGGTTCCCTCCCTTCAGCTCTGTAGAGTAACTCTCTGTTGAGAGCTACTGTAGAGTATCTTTCTAGAATCAACAAGGATTCCTGATGTCCTTCCCATTTTTGACCACAGGGGTATTCTTTAGATCTTTGACATATTGAGATTTTAGCAACTTTGAATAAATGCTATTTGGAAGTCTTGTGGGATGTAATTTTCATATATCATTAGTTTTTAACATGCCTTTTCAACACTGTTATCATCCATGATGTTGATGATGCTACTCATTTTCATGTCAAAAGTATTAACTAAAGTTACATTACACTTAGTTAAAAGGCTTAACATGACATGTTCGTCCATTAATAATCTCTTCATTACATCCAAAACAGCTTCACATTTATTACTTTATTTTCTTACTGTTTATCTACAAATTAATCTTTCAACTTGAATTAGTGGCTTTATTCTTAAAAAGACTCTTATGAAATGTCCTAATAAGTTAAAAAATTATCATAATTGTACATTTTTTAAAATTTGACAAAATTGAAGGTCTATGTCACTGATGCTTTTATATGATCATTTTTATCATAGTTTTGAATTAGTTTTCTACATCTATCTGATTTAGAGGTGCTTTGCAGTAGGCTGGAAATCCAGTACATTAGTTCTGTTTCAGGTGATCTAGTTAATGTTCGTAGCTATAATGAGTAACATCCTTTCATGGGTAAAAGGATTGGTTGAATTAATGGCAAAGGAATCTGCTTCAGCAATGAGAAACCTAGTTAAAATACTGACATTTGAGTAGCACTTAACAGATACTATCAAATCTAGTCCTCATCAAGGAACTGGGGGAAAATCATTGTCTCCCTGAAATATAAATATACATATGTATATGCATGCATGTCATGTGCATGAAGATTTTTTCATTTCTAACATAGTGCCCATATAAACCAAAGAAAAATACTCAACTAAACTGCAGAACAGCAAAAGGAGAAGGCAATAATGCAGCAAATTTTGAAAATCTGAAACTAATAAACCAAGCTAATATGTGTTTGAATGCTGTTATAATCCGGTTTTAAACACAGAGGAGCAAAGAGAACTCTCTGTGCATAAAGCTGGAGATGTTTAGGTTAGAAAATATTTCCAAAACGCCAGATTAAGAGCAAATGAGATCAAATGTTGGTGCCAAAATGAACTGATGTATTTTATTTAACAATAACAGAGAGAGAGAGAGAGAGAGAGAGAGAGAGAGAGAAAGAAAGAAAGAAAGAAAGAAAGAAAGAAAGAAAGAAAGAAAGAAAGAGAAAGAAAAGAGGTGTGCGGGGGGGGGCGGGTAGTTGGAAGACTATCACCCCTCTGTGGGTCCCAACGACGTCTCGTGGATCCCCTACATCTGCTCTTCTTGATGGTGAAGGGTCCCCGTCGCCACCGCCAAAGAGCATAAAATCTCTTGGATTAATATACGCTTTGGGCCAGGTGGAAATGCCCAGGTACCACCCCTGAGGGGGCCAGCTCAAAACTGTCCCTTCCGAGGCCGTGGATCTGCCACCACGTGCAGTGCTCCGGTGCAGAGTCTGGGGGCCCCTTTAGAGAGTGCCTTTGATAGGCTGTCATACCCTCTCAGCTGTGGCTCCACATTCAGGTCCCGGAGTTAGGGCTTTTCCCGGAGTGGGGGCCTCCCGCAGCTGGGCTCCTCTGCACAGCAGAGGATGGGCGTTCCTCTGACCAGAGGGTTTTTTCACCACACACCCAAAAAGCTCTGTGGTCTGTGCAAACCTAGCAGCCGATAAGCCTGGGGCTAGGGGGAGCTGCTGAGCTTGATCCTCCTGTGAAAACATTCTCCCACAGCCCAGCCTTAGAATGGTGTCAATGTTATCTTATCTCAAATCAACGTGCAGTCCAGGGCCTCAGCCCTGGGGCCCATGCAGGCTGGTAGTGGTCATTTTCTTCGGGTGTAGTTCTGGTATACAGTTTTGCTGTAATAGACAAAAAAAAACAAAAACAAAAACAAAAACAAAACCATAAACCATAACACGTCAGTCTCTCACAAATGCTTAGGTATGTTTTCAAAGGACACTCATCTTTAGCACTGTCTTATCATATTCAGGTTCCAAATAGAGTGAGAATGCAGAAATACAGATTTATTTTCATAGTCACTTTTGGCTTCCTGCTCCTTTTGTGTTTGTTCATTGTGTATACAAACACAGGCAAGTTCAGAGCTTAGAAAATAACCTTTCTGATGTCCAGCAGAAATAATACCACTCAACTCAGTTATGAGATTTTATCTTATGGCACTTATTAAATTTTCTCAGCAGGTTTCTGTGTTCTCCATGCTCAGTTACAGCCAGCTCTTCACTTGCATAAAACAATTCCGAGCTCCATAAAGGATCCATTATCTGTAGAGTCCTAAATACAGTCCTTATGGAGGAGAAGAACACAGAGGAAGCTCTCTCATCAGGCACCATCTGATAAGAACATCAGAGAAACATCATCTGTTCCTCTGGCAAGGGTGGTTAGTATCTTTAGCCTAGCCATGTAGAACTGTGATAATCGTGGTGTCTCAGCTTGGTCACAGTCAGTGTCATCCTGCTGCAGTTTGTTAGCCAGTGGGACTAATACAGCTGTATTGCACTAAAAGTCAAATTGTACCAGAATGCACAGATGTATCACTCAGGACAAGTTTTTGTTGCTTTGCTCATCTAGTCATTTCTTCTTGCTTTCTAATAACTGTTGTCAGAGATTTCTTTCACCTTTTTTCTAAAATTTTCCACTTCTGCTTGTTAAAACTTACTACTTTTTTTTTTTTCTTCCCCCCCCCCCCCCGATATGCTTCTTTATAGAAGTAAAAAGTTTCCATGGAAAATATGAATTATGATAAAACTTTCCAGGTTTCAGGGTGAAATTATTAATTGTAAAAGGCCACTACAAAGAATACACCACGGGTCTAGTGGTTCAGTTCATCATCTCAAGAGTGAGCAAAATTTTAATGTCTACACTAAGTCATTTAAAGCAAGAATGAAGTTTGGCTCTTCCTAAAGTCAAGTAAGTACCTTCATGCCTCAGTGTCTTTGAAGGGATTATTTGCCTAGTGATAAATTTCAGTTTTATGCTGGTTGAAAATGAAAATAAATTTCAACATTTTAACATTTTGTATGCGAAACAGAAGTCTTGTTTACCAGATGTGTTTTATATTTCTGATAAAATTTACTTATTTACTTCCCACAGTCCCAACTTATGGTGATCTCCTGCATTCTGACAGCTCAGATACTTCGTTTTTTATGTTTACCCTACAATAAATCAAATAACATTGTTCTGAGTTTGAAATCTAGTGCAGTTCATAGTTTTTCTGATGTAAATTTTCACAGAAACTCATTTTCTGTGAATCCAGACAAGAGGTGATATTCACAACATTCCTTTAGGACAATTGAAAAAGAAGAATAAAAGAGTACTTGACATAATCAAATGAAATATCAGATTTTGTTGAAACATATATAAGGCATAACTCCTACTGTTCAGCTGACAGCTATGTCTCATCCTCCAATTCCCCAATAAAGGCAAATTATACAAATGGGATGACCAGCAAACAAAGAGGGTTCCTTTCCTTAACTAAACATATTACCATTTGGAATGACCCAAAGTATCCCCAGCATTCACTAGATGCTACTCCACAGAACTTACATGGTTTCAGTATTGTATCTGCTAGCTTCTTACACCTTGGAACTCTCAGAGGTACTCGAATGACACTTGAAGCTTCCATTTAGGCAATAAGCTCAGGTTCTGTACACTTCTTTCTTTTTGACTGAGGTTACCATACAAATATAAACCTGAAATAGAATTCTTTTGTACCACAGGAAGTTAGATCACGCAAATCTTTCATGCGCCCCTCCTCATTGCAATTTCATTCTGAAAATGTTACTGTGATGTAAAGTTACAGTAAGTAGAGCATACGGTAAGTAGAGCATATTTTGGTTATTTAATTTTGCTTAACTAGAATTAATAATTTTACTGGCAATTATGTATTCTAAAACCAATGACATATACTTCAAAACTACCTTTGATGTCCACATGTAAATGTAGAAAGTTGGCAATTTAAACCAAAATCATTATTAAGTATATTTGGAAGTTATATAAACTGCCATGATATCATATTTAAGTAACAGTAGCAATTTTCATGGCATCTGAGCACTCAGGAAGACTGCCAGTCTTCAAACAAGTTCCCAATGCTAAAAGAAAAATGCAATTTATAGTTGCTGAAACATAAAGCATCTGCTGTCCTCTATATTCTGTTTCTATATTCTTTCTTGCTAATAGTTCTTTCTTTATATCAGATGCAAAAGCAGGGTTTTTTAAAAATATTGTTCTTACCAAGCTTTGAGGTAAAATGCCTCGATTTAGAATACTATACTTATGAATTGTTTTGGTTTTTTTTGTCTTTCTCTTGCTTTACAAAGAGGACTCCACAGAATTTCTTTCTGAACTATATTATAAGTCTCAGAATATGAGTTTCCTGTGTTGCCTGGGCAACAGCTTTAGGTAAACCAAAAAACCCACATTTAGTTTTGTATAAAAATCTGACTTGGAGAACTATACTGGTGTAAGTTCTTCCTGGTATAAGATTTTTAAGTATGTTGTCACCTATTATGCTTGTGCAATTGATAAGATTTTTACAAACATGGGCATCTTTATCTTATGAAGTTCTCTGGTGGGCCCTTTTCCAGAAAAGCATGGAATAAAATTATGCAGTCACTGGACAGTTGCCATGGAATTTTCCGCCAGGCAGTTTGTGAACTGATTATGGATCCTTCATAGGCTACAGACAAGTTCAAAGGGATCATTAATTACAGTAAAATCAGGCTGAAAGTTGCAAGTATCTGCTTTTAAAAAAGCATCAAGATCAAACGAATCACAGACTTATCAGTTAACACAGCTCCAGACAGAGAACTATCAAATTCATAGGTGCCCTGATGTAGCGGCCCAGAGTTGCTGCCTGAGGCTGCTTGTGAGCACGTTTTCCTTCTCATGTAAGTTATGGAAAACAGTAAGATAAGCAGGGCTAACACCTGTTGTTTTTCCACAACTGTTGTGGGTCTAGGCATGATATGTTTTGGATTGGGTGGTGTAGAACCCAGCCAACCATAGCAGGGGATGGTTGGATCTTAGCGAATCATCTACCTGGGTTCCTACTGTATAAAATGGGAATAGGACAATAAACAGGGCTCGCTCACTCTCTGCTCGTTACGGACCAAGCTGTGTTGCCATGTCTTTATTGCGACACCCTGAGAATCTTTGGATTACTACCTCAGGTGTTTCTCTCAGGACACACTTGCCTGACTGATAGCATCCAGTTGTGGTGGTGTGCAGAGCTGAGGCCACAGCAGCCAAACCTCGGTGTTGGTGGAACAGGGGTCAGCACACCACCCCTAAGAACTCCTACTCTGGTTAGGGTGACACTTCAGGTTCACCCCATGATCCCTCTCAGTTACTGTTTGCATGTTTGCTATTATTGGTTAGTTTGATTATTACCTAATGTTCTGTATTTGGAGTTAGTCTGGAAAGTTCACATCTCTTCGGGTTTTTATTGATTCTGTTATAATCTCTGTACCCCTGTTGGCTGCTTTTACCCGCTTTTTTCCCTTTAAAATCCTGCTGTACCCTGTGCCCGTGCCTTTTGTCCCTGGATTTGCTCTGCTTCGTTGCACCCCTGCGCTGCTTATCCCAAACCCCTGGACCCCCACGCTGCCGATTCTGCATNGCTTCTCGCCGCTTCTCCCCCCGCTTCTTCCAGCAAATAAAACTTGGCGAATCCACACAAAGGTCCTTCTCAAAGTCTTTCCTCGCTGGCCACCTGAGAACACCAGGCTGGGATGACCCACATATTAGAGGGGCCAGCAGCCATAGCTGGAATCCCGCGCTTTTGGGGACATTGTTGCACGGCAGCTTCTTCCTTCCCCCAGCACATGCGGGGGAAGCAAACGCAACTGCGCAACCTCAGGTTGGAACCCAGCGGCAGCAACACCCCCCACAGCAATATCCAGAGTCTTTTAAACTGCTTTAGAGCATGTCTTCTCTGAGGCCCCAGAACATCTTTCAGCCTGCTTGAACTTTCTTAGTATCCTGGGCCATATCAAATAGCATCAGACAAGGAAATTTAGGTAACTGAAGAGATATCAAAGTCAAAATACTAAAACTAATTTGGAGCCTTTAGGCTTTGTTGTGTTTGAGGTATTTTTCCTTCCTCCAAGGAATTTCTCTCCCATATATTACCTGAGAGGGAGACCTGTGGCAGGGAGGGTGTTCCCTGGGAGCTGAAATGGCCTATACTTAAGTAGACAAAATATGTAGCCAGAGCCTTAATGGCTCTGGGCAGGGGAGGGGGCAGCTGTATGGTGTTTGGCAGCTTCTTATCTGGGTGAGGGCAGTCTGTGCCTGGCTTTGGAGGAGAGACAGTGTGGGGGTTTGCAGCTGAACTGCTGTCTGCCCAGAGGACTCGCTGCTACTGCTGAACATTCCTTGATGCTTTTCCCCTTACAGCCAGTAAACCATTGCTTGCAAGAGCGGCTGGTACACTGGGACTTTCCAACACCTGCCCTTGCCAAGGGAGAGATCCTCACCATCTCCATGGGTGCCTCACGGAAAACCTGGCCCCCCACCTCCTCCCTCTCCCCAGAGGGAGCACCTCACAGCTGGAACCTTGGTTGCTGCTGCCATCGCCAGGATATCACTCGGGACACGTGAGAGTCAGGGGTAACTGGAAACCACCCCCCTCCACTTTCTCTCCCTCACCAAGGCCCCAGGGGTGCCCAGGGCTCACCACCGGAACCCTCTGCATCCACCTGAGCCCACAGCACCCCTGCAGACTTGGGGGAGCCAATGCAGCCGCTCTGCCTCAGCAGGAGCCCACAGCGCCTCCTGACAGGTGTGCCTGTAACTGCACCAGAGCAGGAAAAACTTCTTAAGGGGTAAAAAAGGAAAAACTTCAAAGGGCTGTTACTGGATTCTCTGGTTTGTTTGTTGCTGCTGTTTGTTTTATCTTGTTATACATATCCTAATACAGAACTGTTATTCTTTTACCTGTATCTTTGCCTGAAAGCCCTGTAATTTCAAGGTTATAACACCTTGGAGGGAGGGAGTCATATTTCTCCACTCCAGGGAGGTTTCCACCTTCCCTGGCAGACACCAGTCCTTTTAAACCAGGACAGGCTTCATTTCAGAGATCTGTTAATTTCATTTGCTGACATGCAGGAGTCATGTCATTTTAGATGCCACATGGAACTTCCCTTCACCTGTAGCTGCATCACAGAATCACAGAAAGGATTGCATTGGAAGAGATATTAAAGATCACCTCATTCTAAGTCCCCTGTCATGAGCAGGGACCCTTCCACTAGACTGTGTTGCTCAGAGTCCCTCCAATCTGACCCTCCACATTCCCAGGGATGACACATCCACAACTTCTCCAGGCAATCTGATCCAATGTCTCCCTTCTTTCCAATAGCCTATGTGGATGTCTTAGATATCATAGTGGCCCTGACTCTTCAGTCTTTCAAAAAAAGATTTTCATGTCTGATTCCAGTAGGGGGCTAAGGCTGGTGAAATTTGGCTAATTCCCCTTACCGAGTGGTAAAATACACATGGGTGTAATTTCAGATACATCATGATCCTCACTCTTCCCTGCTGAATGCATTATGATCTGAGAATGTCTGAAGGCACTGTTGTATGGATATGTGTGGATAGATGCAAGTTTGTCTGGACTCTGATACATCTACATGCTGGGCTGATGGGAATGAAGGTCTTCTAAAGTGAATCTGGTTAATGACCACCTGGCTTGGAGCATATGTCAAGTGAGACTGAAACTTTTTTCACATCCATGTGTGTAGGCACACCCTCTTCATTTTCATATAAAGAAGAGTTCTGATAATGGTGGAATTTATGAAAAAAAAAAAGTTTTGATAAAAGCATGAAATAATGGGAGACATATGAGAAACCTAAATTTGTTAATAGAGAATGAGTTTATAAAAGCCCTTTCAACATGTGTTTCTTAATTGCTGTTGATATCCTTAAAACACTTGGGATTAAATTTGCAATTCCTATATGAAAAGTTATTAGTTTTACTTAATATTTTTAATGTGTACATCATGAAAAATAATATCTGTCAGCTGTTTCAGGAAGTATGCATGAGACCAAATAGCAAAAAATCTTTACAATAAAGTATCAAAATACTATAAAAGTATTTCAATGCATGTGACAGTGCGTGTGGCTGAAGCCACAGCCACCAAGCCTCGGAGATGGTGGGGTAAAGTGCCCCAGGGCTTGAAATTCTCTCCTTAGTCAGGGTGACTTTCTTTTTCACCCCAGAGTTCCTTTCAATTTTATTTTACATATTTTCTGTTATTGGTTAGTTTGTACATTATGTCATGCTCTGTATATGGGTTTGTTCTAGGAAATTCATAACTCTTCCGTTCTTCATTGGTTATATTGTAGTTGCTGCACCCCCATTGGCTGTTTCCCCTGCTCCCTTTCTCTTTAAAAACCCCGCTGTTTCCCCTGTACCCCTGCCTTTGTCCCTGGGTTTACTCAGCTTTGCTGGAATCCCGCGCTGACCTTTCCTGCTGCTCCTGGACCCCTGGACTCCCTGCCACTCCTGGATCCCTGCTGCCTCTCCCACAGCTCCTTCCAGCAATAAAAGAGCTAAATACCCAAACAAAGGCCCCTCTTGAGTCTTTGTCCTTGCTGATTGCCAGACAACACCATGTTAGGAGAGGGCTTGCCCATCAGAGGAACTGGCAGAACGCCATAGCTGCAGCTGGGACCCTGCGCAAGGGGGTATCGCCACGGCGGCATCTGGTCCCCCTAGCACTGCCAGGGGATGCGTAAGCAGATCGCCAAGCAGCCTCGGGCCAGACCCTAGCAAGCGGCGGACCGTGCGACGATAAATTCACTGATGGCTCTTCAGAAACTTACCTGTGACAAAATCTGGGAATTTTTTTTCAAATTTTTAAAATATATGTTCACCCATTAGTTTCAATATGCTCACTTTTTAGTACCCTTGCAAAGCAGTCTGTGTGGGAGTGTCTGTAGTGTGTATTGGTGTGAGAGGGGACCTGGAGCAAATGTATACAAAAAACCTTGAAATATTTTAATATTGTAAAAAGTAGCAAAATAACACTTTCTGGTGACCAAGCTGGCAACTGGTTAGCACCTTGCTACTCACCAGACTTGCATAAATCTTTTTAAATGCTCTCACTAATGATTTATTGTGTTCTGACTGTTCAGTATTTTAAAATCATGTACAGTAAAGTCCAGAAGAAGTCGTCTCACATGATATTAATTATGCCCATAAAAAGTGTAATGGGAGAGTCAACCCTAATTAAGAACTTTCAGAACTATTATCTATAATAAATCTGATATACAACTGACTTTAAATATTATTTGTACATACAGAGTTACGGGCTGCAGTTTCCAACTCCTTTAAAAAGTTTGTTAATTTTTTTATTGGTTAATAAAATAGCATCATACACTTTATGGTCAATGTGAAAGATATCCAGAAATTTAGTAAACTCACTTTTATTGTAGTTGCCAAGATGTTGTATTGATATTCCCATTCTGTAACAGAATGTTTGTTCCATAGCTTTGTGAGTAAACAGGTCACAAATAAATTTGCTTTAGGGTGAGAAAAAATTTACACTCTACTACCAAGAACAGACTGAATCCTTCATCAATATTTTATCAGTTCAACTAATGTACAAATAGTAACAATATTGTTAGAGGAGGAAACCAAGAAGGATCTTTGGTGGTATAGCAGTTGTACTGCAATACAAGTGCAATGTCTAGGACTTAGAGCTCTTGACAAAGTGGTAATAGGCAGACAATTTCTTATAGGAACTTGTAGTCTAGATTGCTCCATAGCCCTGTTTTAGGCAGCAAAACAGACCAAGTTAAAAAATTATTTTGTCATACAGACTAAAGTATATGATGTACTTTCTAATATATATGTCTAAGGATTTAGACATTAAAATAAAAGAGAAAATATATTAAAAAATATTGTTATTATTATCTAGGACTTTCCTTCTAAATAAAATAATTTTCTGGATGTTTTTGACATTTTATTCACATTTTTATATATATGTATATATACGTATGTATGTACGTATGCATGTATGTATGTAAGTATGTATATGTATATGTATGTATGTATGTGTATGTATGTATGTATGTATGTTTTAATAGACCAAATAGTGTTGGGGCCCAAGGCTTTCTCTCTGGGGCTGCTTGTGAGAAAAATCCTTCTCACACATGGAAAATATGAAAACAATAAGATAAACACCTGTTGTTACTGTTCTTCTGTTATGTGTTCTGGACTGGGGCAGG
>VZRZ01007449.1:431844-467989 GCA_013398175.1 Climacteris rufus | reverse complement strand
CTGGCGGGGACTTCCCGGGGCAGCCCCCGCCGCCCGCCCCGGCGGAGCCGCCGCCGAGGGACTGACGCCGACCCCGCCGCCAGCCAGAGCCACCGCCGGGGAGCGACCTGTCAGCGCAGCTCGCAGGCCGGCCCCGAGGACCCTTCCCACGCGTTGGTTTGTCCCCGGGAGAAGGAGAGTTGGGAGCCTCTCCATGCCTTATCAAGTTCCTTATCTTAGCGGCTCCCAGAAGCTGTAGACCAGTTCGGCTTTATCTGGTGTAGGGGAGAAAAACAGTGTAGCTCTCGCACTCCATCCTAAATAGAGGACCACTTATTCTGCTGGGGTTTAACACACGAAGATGGTGAAATGCGGACTGCTGTGTGAAGCAGTAGATCCCCGTTGTGGAGCGAGGGCTTCGTATTCGCCTTCCAGTTCCTGATCTGTGCCCTGTGAGAGAGGACGCTAATCTTTCTCCTTCATCCCCCTTCCCTAAACCTTTCCTTGCTTCCATGTTGCATTGGTCAGACTTTTGGTCAGTGTTGTTTACGGAAGGAGGGGGGAAAGAAGGCAGTTGAGGTTACAAACAAAAGTACTTGTATGACTCATCTACTTGGATTTAAGACATTGTATCCTTCTTTCACGGGGCCTTTGCTTCTCTCTGAAGGAATCAGATGCTCGTTCCTATTCTTCCAGAGGAGGATGGATTGAAAGTTCTATATTTTAGACTTTTTTTGGGCCACTGCTGATATTGTTAAAAGACATAATGGGGCTTTTTCACTGGATTATTGCCAGAATTAGTTTACACACTGAAACAATGAGTTGTTAGGCCTCTCGTACGATAATATTTGTCCTGCTTTAATATAAAGTTGCTGTGGAGGTGTTTTAAAAATTGTGGAGGACAGTCTGCATCAGAAGAGGCTCTCTTCATCTCTGGTTGGTGTGGCAACCACAATCTGTCCTCGATGCCTTCAGCCTTGGCCATCTTCACCTGCCGCCCGAACTCCCACCCGTTCCAGGAGCGCCATGTGTACCTGGACGAGCCCGTCAAGATCGGCCGCTCCGTGGCTCGCTGCCGGCCAGCCCAGAACAACGCCACGTTTGACTGCAAGGTGCTCTCCAGGAACCACGCTCTTGTCTGGTTTGATCACAAGACAGGCAAGGTAAGATGTTTATTTCAAAACCCCGAGCAGCGTGTTTGTTTCAGCCAGCCCGTGTAGATTGCCCGTCGCTCTGGTTTTGCCGTGATAAATACAGTGGCGTGTGGAAGGAGTAAGGTTTGTGTTAAAGTGATAACTTTCCAGGTAAGTTGGTAATTTCTTACTAAGCAGAAGCATTGAATGTTATGAAAAGTATATAAAACTAACAATTGAAAACGGTTGGAGTACTGGAAGACTTGCATGTCTTATTCATTGCTGGAAGTAGGTGATTTTGAGGTGAGTCATGCAAATGGGAAGGCACAGGCTTGTATCAATATAGTGGTGTGATAGTATTTTTTAAAAGGCTGAGAAGTTACTGCTTTGTCTGTGTATGTAAATTGATTGAAAGGAGCACTGAAAAACTGATTTTTAAAAAAATACTGTGTTTGGCACTCTTTCTGCTTGTCCTTTTGAAATTTTGTGGAGTATTTTGTTTAGTTCTGATAGAAGGTTTATTACTGACAACAGGAGTGTAATGAGAGATATACATGATATGATCTCATTGATAGTGAGAATTGTTTTAAAATACGTCCTGTGTTGTCTTAACTGTTCCTCTCACGAGTCTGGCAGTCTTGTTAAGTGAAATTCAGGGGTCCTGTAGTGCATGTTTTGTCCACTAGGGATTGAACTGGGACAAGCAAAGTTGTTTTACTTAATGATCGTCAAGTTAATTTTAAATATCCAGCAAAAAATGAACAAAGTGCAGATTTCAGTTGCTCAACACTGCATTTTTTTCCAAATGTATTGATGTTACACCCTGGAACTGAACGTGCTCTAAATCAGCTGGTTTTTAGTTTCACACCAAGCCCTTCTATGAAATGCAGTCAGTGTAGCTCTGTGTTTTGAGAATAATATGGTCTGTAATTAATGCAGATTTTTTCAGTAGTATGACACAGCATGAGGAGCAGTACAATCCAGTCAAAGTTCTTAAACCTTCCTTTGTTAACTACGTTATGCAATACTTGGGCATGATGGGACAAGACAAGCATTTAATTTCTTAAGGCTGGATTATGGCATGGCTTTCAAGTTACCTGCAGGTAATTGTGCAAACTGCTATCTGTGTTAAATGTTTCATTAAGCATGTTGCTCTGCCTGTGTTGTGTATGTGATGTGCATTCTTGGTCTCTAGAAAACTTAAATGCTTGAAATACTGTAAGTTTAGTCTTTAACCTTTCCTGTTGGACTCAACAAAGTAAAATGCCCCAGTTTATTGGGCTGTCTTTAAATTAGCTTTTTATCAACATTTCTCAGGACTTATTAAGGGGTTAAGACCCCCCACATGCTCTATTATTGTTACAAATCAGCTGCCATATTCAAGATTGTTAATTTGACAAAGCATTGAGTATTGAGCAAGGCTGCTAACTGATAAACAAGCTTCAAAGATCATCAGCTATGGGGTTTTTTGTTTGTTTTTAAGTTAGTTTTGGCTGCACTAATATAGGTAAAAAAATTATATCCTTATTTTAATTATCTGTTTTAAAATAGCAGCTTAGTAGTGGTAGTAAATAAAAGGATTGTATGTGATAGTTCTTGAGATACCATCATGTGAAGATTTTCAGGGGTCTGATGAAAATTGCCAGGGTGGGGGTCTGTAAGCATCCTGGTCAGCTAAACAACAGATTTGGAATGATGCATTGGAATCCATTCCTCTTTGATGTTAAATGTGGTGGTGTAAAAGGTTTAACGCACTGGTACAGCAGTGTGGAGAATTTCACATTCAATGTTTGTTTCTTGGCAGTATGGGCTGTCTTCTCCGCTGGTTGAGTGTCTGAATGGTAAATTATGAGATGGAGGAGAGGGGGAAATGCATCATTAGAAATAACAGATATCAGATGCTGTTGTGAAAAGGCAGGTAGAAGATACTGATAAATACAGGCTTGATCTGGAATCACGAGAACTATTTAAAAAAAATTCTGTGGTGTTTTCAAAACACAAACAAGACCATAAAGCTATGCTAGAACATTTGCATGCAGGAACATGTATTATCATTGTTTATAGAATTGCTAATAAGCACATCTCATTTAGGAAAGTGTCATTATCCTATCAATGACCTATATTTAAACCTGCACAAATTCTGTTTGTCCTAGTATTTGTAAACATTTCTTAGAAGCTTGTGTATAGGACATTGATCAGTTCTGGGGTTTTTGAAAGATAAGACCTTCAAATATTAATTTAGTAACGAGAAAAGCTTTCAGGTAATTCAGAATGGTTCATGAATGATCTGGTACTGCGATTTCATAAGTTGTGGACTTTGGCAATACCAATTTCTGGCATTAGCAGTCACTCAGTCCAGTCTCTGTGCTGCCTCTTGAGCTGCTTTTCAGTTATACTTTTAATACTCTTTTTTTTCCCTGAGGGTTTGAAGTTTTGTTTTGTTTAGTGAATCATGTGGGTGATCCTATTTACTACATAGTCTGTAAACAATTTTGTCAGTATCATCTGTAAATAGGGGTAGAACCTGAAGAGAGGGAGCATCAGTTAGCAGTGCCAAGGAAAGCAGTACAGGGTTTTTTTCCTAAGGCAGAGAGAGCCATAAGCTGAAATATGTCACATGAGTTGAAGATAACATGTTATTTACAGTTGAAAGATGTGAGTGTTCACTTTGTATAAAGGCACTTTAATTATGCATGGAAAAAGTTATTTGCCCAAGGAGATAATGTCTATGTAACACCAGGATTAGGAAGGATGAAAGTAGGATGAGTTTTCAAGATCACCAATAAATAGCAATTAAAACCAGGTACTTAAAGTTGGATTTGCTTTTTAAAATATTTTTAACATGATATGTAAACCGAAATGTGTGTTAGATAAAGGTGGAAGGAGATGGTGGTGGGGTTATCTGCACTTGGACTTTTTCTGTGCTTACTAATGCTTTTAAAGACAACTAGTGCAATGCCTCTTTTTGCCTGTGTTTGTAGATACAGTGTAATAACTCCTTGTGGATTTTTCATGCAGTGATTACATTAGAATATTATGCTTAGAATTCATTTCGATTTTATTTTTTTAGTGATTTTTTTTAGAGGTGCCTGAAAAAGTGAGTCACTAGATATGTAGGAAGTAGATGTTGTGCTGAGCATGGAGTGTTCCAAAAAGTGTGAATCAAAGCAAAAGAAAAAAGTGGGCTATAGTTCAGAAAATCTAAATGTGTTTGTTCAGCTCATACCACTGCATATGGGAAGAAACTCTTTAAAATTGTGTAACTGAAAGAATCTTAAGCTTTTTTTTTTTTTTGGGGGGGTGGGTGGTGTTTTCATTTTTAAAAATAAGTAAGTAGAAAACCCTTGGGAATTTGTATGTGACTTTTTCCAGGCTGAAATGCTTCTGACAGATGTTGTAGAAGCTTTTAGTAGAAACCTGATGCTTCTGACAGATATCCAGGCTTTCAAAGACCTGGGTTAGTCAGTGCCTTAGATTGTTATGAGTTGCTATTACAAGTACCTTTTATAGGGAATTCCTTGCCACAGTTTACCAAAGGCTCTGAGAAACTGTGAAAAATAAGGTATTTACTTAGATCAAAAGCAAACAACTGATCATTTTTAATAGCTGAATAAAACCCATGTAGGCACAAGTTATGGTCTGTGTTAATGGTAGCTAACACTACTGTTTTAATTTAATTCAAAGTGGATATGAATTGAGTTGACCACATTCATATCTTGGTGACAGAAATGTTCACTAGTATATTGAAAGTCATAGTCCTCATAATAGTCAATGAAATTTTTTAAGGTTGTGATTTCTTGCTCCTAGACTTAAAATATGTGAGATAGGAATACTACAGAATACTTCTGCAGGAAGCACCCTCTTTAAAGAAAACACAAACCAGATTCCCCCCTCAAAAACCCCTCCAAAACCAAACCCCAAAACAAGAACCGACCAAAAACCCAACAACTCAAAACAACCACCGCAAAGGTACAGCCTGTTGAACATCGTTATCAGGGCTCTGAAGGACACAGTGAAGTGTGCTGTGGTCATGTGTTGAAGATGACAGCAAAGCTGTGAGTGTTGCTGTGGTGGGGAGTGGCTTGGTGTGCTGAGGGGCAGGGCTGCCCTCCGGAGGGACGAGGCCCTGCAGAGTGAAGGGGCAGCCAGGAGCCTCAGGAGTGGGAATGAGGGCAAACCTGGAGTCTGCTCTGGGAAAGGAAGAACCTCTTGCAGCTCATTAGACCCCATCTAGGATAATGCATCTAAATTTGGACCACCAATGCAAGAAGTACATTGATAAACAGGAGCTGAGATTAGGTGGTCTTTGTGCTCTATTTGTACTGGGGGTAGAAGTATACTGATACTAAAGAAAATAAAAAATTTATAAAGAAGAAATATGTTATTCCTTAACATGACATAGAATGTTTTGTGGATATCAAGAACTTGGCACGACTCAGGAAAGTACAGAACATTTTCTCTGGACATTCTGTTTGTTCAGAAGTATTTTAGTAAATTTATCTTGTAAAACTAAGTGGCATGTGAAAAATGGTATTTGGAATTGCAGGGTTTTGGTGGGAGATTTTTTTCCTGCTGCTTCCAGTAGAGGCTCCGGTGTGATACTCTGGGCTATTTAGTGTTGCTCTATGGAAGGGATGTTTAATATCTCATATATCAGTAGCATTTCTTTTGGTAGATACAATGTCTGTTATTTATATTTTCCTCTATTATATCTTTTCAGCTTTCTGTGAGGATTGTTGTCTGAGAGATGAACAGATGTTTTATTTTTCAGTCCTCTTGATGTCTCTGTGTGCTTACAGTCTGCAGTGGACACACTTTGTCTTCCAAACGTTGAATGTTTGTTCCAAGTGCCCCAGGGGACTGACCTGGGATCTGCTGTAATGCACCAAGGTGAAACTCCAGTGCTTCTGGTGAGAGGGTGACGGTGTCAGGCAGCCCTGACATACACCTGTTAATATTTTTATGTAAGTGCTTTTCACCCTGAATGAACTATCCAATTTTATACTGATATGATCATGAGAATAGTAAGGGGTAGGGAGCTCTTGCTTTCCACAAACTTCAGCACCATGGTTTCAGGAGGCCGTGTAGGAGTGCGGGTGGCCATTTATAGTAGAGGTAAGTCAGTGCTGACAAGGATTTCCCTGCAGAGATACCATCTAGAGCCACTGCTGCAGAGCTAATACTGTAATTCTTGGAGCTGATCCATTGCAGTCATGATGCATCTATCCTGAGCCAGGAACACCAACACATTGATTAGGTTTTAAAAACAAACAAAAATCCCTTTTGTATTTGCAGTGAATTTTTACAAACCTCAAATGAATCAGGTTACTTAGGCAGAATGAAGGCCAGTAAATGTGTTTTCCTTACAGCTCTGATGGGATGGTTTGGGTTTGCTTCTGGTCCCAGGCTTATAAATGTAAAACCTTGCTTCCCTACACTTTGATTATATAAAGATCTTCTTTATTTTGAATTTTTTATATGTCAGTTGGACAATCCATTGATCACTTGCAGGTGGATTTTCATGGCACTGAAGAAATACTTTGATTTGGCTTTACCTTCTCATTTTTTCTAAATAAAACTGACAGCTTCAGTTACTTATCTAATGAAAGTAATTGAATTTATGTATGCTGTAAAGGGCCGTGTGGGTGAGGAGTGTCTGTGTCACTGTGCTACTTTGGTGGTGTTGATTTGAATCTGATTTAGCTAGGATGCTGCAAAATGTGTTGATACATAATCAGCTGTTTTGTTGCATTTTAGGTTTTGTAATTTCTTTTAATAGCTGACATAAAGTGAAAATGGTTATTGTTTGTGGAACCTGGCCAGTGAAAGGAAGGAAGAATGCTGTCTCCATCCCTATAGCTAGCAATTTTACAGTCTATTGCTGCTAAATTACACGATTGTTTGTTGTCTCTGGATTTTCTTTTGAATCACATCGATGCTTGCTTCCTGTTAATGTTGCTCACTTGCTGAGAGTTTGGATTATCCAAGGCTCTGAATTTTGTTAGATCTTGCTGTGACAATGCATTAATGTTCCCAACTTGTCTGTCTTTCCAGAAATATTTCTGCTTATGGCAGAACTGTTGGAAGAAAGCTCAGCATTGTCACATTTTTGTTGAATATATAGGCAAGTGTTTTTTTCAGTCTGCTTCAGGAGTGGGAACATCAGGCAGAGAGATGGGTTGGACTGTACCATCTTGCAGGAAGACAGATCTGTCTGCCAGAGGCCCAGAACAGTTTCCTCCTTGAAAAGGAAAATCATTGTGCTGGAGCCAGACAATTAATTGGATACAATTCTCCTGTTGTGTTGTAGCAGACGTGTGTGATTGAGCAATGCCTTAGAGTTTATTTCAGTCTTGAGAAAGTATAAATAAATGATGAACTTCCAGTAGGCTTATAATAGAAAGTCCAAAATCCTGTAGTAACACTGTAGTTGAGTGGAAAAACACAGAAAATGCTAGCAGTAGTTTGACCTTTTTTTCTTTTTTTTTTTTTAATTTGTAACAAGTAAGCATAAAAAGTACTGGGTTTAGTCAGGAGTAGTTTAGAGCATGAGGAATTTATAAGGTCTTTGCAGAGCTGAGGAACATTACAGTATTGATAGTTGAACTGTGGTGCATAGTGGAGGGAAGTATGTGCTATTCATAGAACTTTTAGGTTATAAAATAGCATTAACTAACCATTGGAAAGACTGAAGAATTGTCAGTGAGATGGGCACCATTGCAAATGCCCTAATTGTGTAGAATAGGGGAACTTGTAACTAAATACAAAAAGTATTGACAGTATTGTGCTAGTGTTGAAGTAAATTTGTTCCCAGTAGGAATATGTTGTTTAGTTTTAGTTTTCACATGATAATTCAAATGTGTTTAAAATATTTATTGACAGAAAATCTTCAATACAGAAAGCATGCAGCGTCTCAGATACATGTATAAATGTCTATATATATCCCAATTGTGTAAGAACAGACAAATGATCTTTTGTTCTTGTGTTAAGACACTATTGAGTAGAAATCTAAGAACTAAGTTATTAATGCTGTGTAGTCACATAACTACAGTTGTAGTACTTCTTCCATAAAAATAAAATTAATGCAAGAGCTTAAAATGGAAAAGTTGTGGATGCTTGACCATGTATTGAGTAACAACCTCTTTAAAGAAGGAATAGAAATGCTTATGTTTCAAATGCAAGATGACAAGCTGTGTAATGGGCCAGATAGATATTTGTACAGCAAGTTCTTTTGAAGACATTTGGTACTGGCTGCTGCTGTTTGCATATGTCATTAGTCTGTCTGATATGGAAGTTTTTGCTCTTAACTGGCACTTTTCCCAAGTTGCTCCTTTTCTGGAAGTTGAGCAAGATTAAACCTAAATTTGTCTAAAATTTAATATTTGATGCAATAGTATCAATGTTCTGTAAGTGGGTCTTTTGCTTTTTTATCCCCATCCCAGCACAGTTTGATGATTATGCCTTGCTTTCTGGGTTTTAATTGTTTTTCTTGAAGTGTAATGCTCAATTGTATAGGTTAAAAGCCAGATCTTATGGTTCTGCAAAGCTGAGCTTTTAGCCTGCCTACCTTTTTGCCTTTTGAATTTCTGGTGACCTTTCCCACTAACTCCTGGCACAATTACACTGTCATTCTCTCTTTTTTTTTATTCTTAGCTGTGATAGTTATGCCAGAGCTTATGGGCAATAGAATTGCAAATCAGTTTCCGTAGTGCTGTTTGTGATTTTATTCTGGTACTTCTGGTTTTTGCACTTATCCCTGCTGTTTCCAGGTGCTTGAAGAATCTGAAAGCTTTCAGGAAGCATAATGAATTATTTGTAATTCTTCACGTTTTAAACCTTGTTATTAAAAAAAAAAAGCTTTGTTTTTTATATCTGATTGTGAAAGAATCCATTCTGCAGTCAAATTGTTTTTGCAGGTCTTTGATCTCTCTAGGTAATTGCATCTCCTTGTTTTCTTGCTATCACTACAGGATTTCCTCTTGCTTGATGCCAGAGGATTTTTAAGGTTATGTCAATATTAACACATATTTTTAAGGGACAAAGAATAAGTTTGATGAAGTTGCATTGGTTTCTATGAATTCCAGAACTTTAGATCATTAAGTAGGTTAGGCTGATTTGTACTATGAGAGAAGTTACAATATTGTGAAAAATGCCAGCAAATTCTATGACATGGATGAACTGTCAGAGGATAACTAAGGTTGGTGAGGACCTCAGGACATCATCTAATGGGTTGAGGTTGCTTGTGGTCTTGGGATAGGATTTTGGGTACAAAATTAATCCCTACCAGGAAATAAGCTTCTGAGGTCAGTGTCAGGCATATTAGCTGGTAGGTTAGCCTGTGTTGCTGTTGTCTTAAGTTATGTTTCTAACTTTCAGTGTATGTATGTATAGATAGAATTATGTATTGTGACATACCTGGAGTACTACTTTTATAGCGTAACACAAAATTACCACTGAAATGTGTCAGGTAAATTGGAAAAGTAGCACTAAATCAAAGACTTAAGAATGTTCCTAGTTCCACCCCTAATTCCATAAGGATGGATATAATACAGCACTTTCACTTATAGCTGTCAACCACTACTTCCTTTTTAAGAACTCAAAGGGGAAATTATTTTTTTTTCAGTCTTCCTCTTTGAGGACTTTTCATAGACTGCATATTCTAGCACTTGTAAGAGAAAGCCAGGAATACAAATGGTCATGGAAAGGTGTATTTGATTTAGCAGTCTCTATAGCTAGTTGACATTAGGTAAAGCTGCTGGTTCAGCTGCTTAAGCAGAGCTTTGCTAGTTATATAAATACTGCCTGTGACAGTGAAGGGCAGTGATTTGGTGTATGCACAGAGGCCTTCCTATTAATTAAGTGAAGAACTGATAGGCTGCTATTTATATTAATAATATGTTACTTGTAACACAGAAAGGCATGTGGATGTTCTCAGTCTATTTGAGTGCTCTTTACCCATGGCATGATTCTGATCTTTAGTTCTGTTTATGAATATGACTCTTAATTAGAAAGGTAAAAGTGTGTGAGCTGTGTTTAGATGGCTTCTAAGATCCATTTAAACAGAAAGGAAGATGGTTTGGGAGGTTTTTTACTTGAACAAATGCATTGCATCGACCCACAAGGACAACCTTCCTTTCAAAACTCCTGTTTTGATTTGGAATCTCTGTACATATGCTGCCTCACTGACTGAGATCAGCACAGATTGTACATCCATCCTGTTGCAGGATGTTGCCTCCTGATAAATTTAATGCAGATCAACATTTTAGCTGCAGGTTGACCTGCTCTGACCCCATGTTCCAGAAGTGGGCTTGGGAATGGTTAGTTTGGCAAAACACTGCACCAGCACAGCTGTCCTGCTTTCTCTGAGCCACTCTGGGACATCCACATTGCATTCCTGTGGGCTCCTTAGGTCACCCTGTTCTGGGATTTTGCCTGCTTCCCAGGTCACTGTAAATGTGCCTGCAGTTGAACAATTTTTCATGCAGATGTGCAGGTAAGAGGGTTTTTTGGTGTCCCCTGGTTATCAACTGCAAATGTGCTCATTTTCCTCCCATCCTTTCCCACACATCTTAATGTTGAACCTTCCCAGGATAAGTGCTGCTGGATAAATTTTAGATGATGATCTGAGTTTTATAAACTAATATTAGAGGATCTTAATGACTACTGCTCTTTATTTTGAGATCTGTAACTTGTACTCTTTGATGTGCTTCATAGTTTAAACTTGCTGTATGCATCTTTTATAATTGCTGTTTTGTAAATAATTGCTTTGTAATGTCCTTTAAAACCTTTCACAGAGATGTAGTTTCGAGTCTCATGTTAGGGTATCTGTAATCTTGTAACATTATTTCAGTGACTGGATCTGCTTGCTGGTGTTGTGAAAGTATGTTAAGCTGTTCTGCTTTCAGTATTGCTTTAGACAGCATTTAAACAGGTGAGCAAAGCTGGGTGGAAACTCGTCTTGTCCAGAGCAAAACTTTTCAGACAATAGAAGGATTTAAGAAATAATGACTCTCTGGCTATACTTGTAGACATTTGGAAGAGGTAGGTGTTTTTCAACTCCTGCACTCATGCTGAGGTATCCCAAGTATTCTTTTTCATGGGCCAGTGGTAGTGGGAGGATCTGTTTAAAATGAGAATTTGTGATTATATATGGGCAGACAATGTTTTTAATCTTAAAGTTTATTTATTGCATTTACAGACGCAGTCAGCATGCATTTTTATTTCAAAACTGGTTATTTAATATGTTAGTATCATGTTTAATATTTATATTGAATGGGTGAGTGGAGACAGAAGAAAAAAGAGGCAAATCAACTTTCTAGGTATAGTCTTCAATCTGAAGAGAAGTTGTGACTTTTGGAAAGTTCTGCTTGAATTTACAAGTAATGTGGTAAAAAAGTCACAAGCAAAACAAATATTTTGGAACATAGGAAGGGTCCAACATTTTTTATTTTGCTATTAGCAGTGACAGTGTAATTGCTAGGACATGAAAAGGGATTTTAGTGAGTGTACTGAGTTAAATACGAAAAACAGGCCAATTCAGTCTTTACTGTTTTGATTTGTGACCCACATAATTCCTACTGGGGTTTCCTTTCTGTAAAGCTGGAGATGATACAGTGAATGGACAGGACCAGCCTGCTGCTGATCATGGAATCCCAGAATGGTTTGGGTTGGAAGGCACCTGAAAGACCATCTAATTCCAACCCCCTGGCAAGGCCAGGGACACCTTCCTCTGGACCAGGCTGCTCAGAGCCCCATCCAGCCTGGCCTTGAACAGTTCCAGGGATGGGGCATTGTTGGTTTTGGTTTCTTTCCCCATCATTGTTGTAGTAGTAGTAGTAACTGTTGTTGTTGTTCTATTCCAAAGTAGTAGAATTTCTGCCAATGCTTTTAATAATTCTTGCTGGAATGTCCCATTTTGGAGGAAGAGAAGCACACCAGTGATAAATGAGCACAAAATCAGATAGGTGTTAGGTGCACTGCATTTGCTGGTTCGGCTGCCAGGCGTGCACTTGTTTCAGTTGTGCCCATGAGCAGGTCTCAGGGCCTATTTGACATCTTAGCAGGGTTCTTTTGGTTTATGCATATGCTGTGTAGACTTAGGCTTGTGGAGATGAGCTCCTTATTTCCCTCATGCATTGTATTTCTGGGCATTTAAGAGCATGAGCTGTACTTGCCTTTTTAATGTAGCCTTTGAAGTATGAGTGTTGTTTGCTGGCATCTTAAAAGAGGGAGGAGAAAGTTTATCTGCTTTGATAAACAAGCCTTTGGAAAGAGCTATATGGCCTTGCTTGAAGAAGGATTATGATGAGAGGAATGTCTTGCATATTTATTTTATATAATCACAAATGTTAAATTCAGTTAAATGCAGCTTGTTTACAGTGTAAAACACTTATATACCTGCCTACACTTGAGACGTAGTAAGTATTATCATTTAGATGTCTGAATTATGATAATTAATGTACTTGTTTAACATGCTAGTGGTATATGAAACCAAACTTACAAGTTTTGAGAACATTATGATTTAAATAATTGAGTTGTTTAGGTTTTTTCAAGTATGAGAGCTTCAGGTTCTGGAGAACAGACATGGATGTCTGTTCTTTATAAAAGTGTTAACAGTTTTCTTTCAGATGTGTTGATATCCTGCTTGGGTAGAACTGTTAAAGATGTCCCATAGCAGGAAGCCTGCACATCTTGCATCTTCCCACAATGCTGTTGAGAAATTGCATTATGAAGACTGTGGTGGAATATAAAGTCTTTGTTATTTGCTGCAAAACTCAGAGCTGCAGTTCAGAGAGATCTCCTGCTTTTCGGTTTCAGTTCTACTCTTTTACAGGATTTTGTTCCAATTCAAAAGGTACTTTTTTCACTATCAATTTCTATGTTCCTCTGTACTTTCTAGTGCTTTTGACAGAGCATCTAAAGCAAATAGCATAGAGCAAAATCTTGTCAGCTTGCATTGTCCAGTGAACATGTATTTTAGAAAATCCAACGTCACTGAACCTACGCAATTCTGAAAATGTTGGTGGTAACAGTTAGAGCAAGATGCTCTTGCCACCATTAGGGCTGGTTCAATCTAATTCAACAGGAAGAGTGAAATGGAGTAGGCAGCAGAAAAGCACCATGAACCCCAACATCAGTGTAGGATGTTTCTTGTTTCATTTATCTGATCCTCTTGAGGCTTAAAGCCTATGTAGCAGGGAGTTCCTCTCTGTATTGTGTTTCTTTGTCAATTGCTGTCAACTGTCATTTGTAATGTATATATATTACCATTAGAAAATATGGTACTTCAGGTTGTGGAATTAAATTTCCCTTTATTTTTTCTAGTGGAGAAAGTGAAAAATAAGTAACGTGTTCTGCGAAATACTGATTCTTAGGAAGGTGTTTGACAAAACTGAAGAAATAAGAACAGCTAGACCTAGACTTCAGCTCCCTTGTCTATGCTCTGTAATGTTGGTGCTGTCTTCCTTCCAGTCTTTGGGATGAAAAGAATTCCAGGTTTTTAAGAGTTACCCGTCTGATTTTGCACAGTGCTCCCCCATGGGAGACTATAAGGCTGGAAGTAATTTTAATCCCAGCTGCCACCTTCCTCTTGCTGCTGTCCCTTTCTGCAAAGCACAAACAACACTGGGAGCATTCCAGCTTTGTGCACCTTGTGTTCCTCTCATCTTGTGTCCAAGTGGCTTTGAGTACATATCATGTGGTGATGGAACAGCCAGACTGAAGTGTTTTTAGGGGCTGGAGAGAGGAAAATCAGGGAAAGAGGAGTGCAGTGAAAGGCTGGAAGAAATTCTTATTCTGTTTCTCATTCCTGCTACATACAAGCAACCAGTTCCCAGGTGAGTTTGTGGTTTGAGCCTGGTCGCTGTGGAAGGTGCTGTGCAGGTGCTCTGGGGCTGTGGGAAGGAAGCACATCTCTGTGGTCAGGTTGGAGAATTTTCAAGGTGAGCTTCACATCAGCACTGAGGCACAAATCACTTTGCAGGGGATAAACAACTGGGTGAGAAGAGCACTGAAGATACCATGGAGTTTGCACTGGAAATTCTACAAGGATGGGATTGAGACAAGGGGATCTGTGTTACAAGTGGATCAAGTGATGCAGAGGGGAATATTGAAACCAAAGAGCAATTGAAGTCAGAATTACACACTCTACATTGCAAGTGTCCCTTTTTAAAAAAAAAAAAAAAAAGGAAAAGCCAACAGGAAACATGTATTGCTACTTCTCCTTTTCAAATGTACTTGTACCATTAAGCATAGGTGCCTGGGGAGCAGAGTTCTGCGCTGTGGAAAAATGATCGTAAATGTTAAAATTCTCATTTGAGGTAACAAAGCTTTTTATTGGCAATCTTATGTGTTCTGCTGTTTGAATATTTAATTTTCAAAAATGCTTACTTCTCTCAGATTAACTTTTCAGGTTCTAGCGAAGTATTCTTAGCATGTTGAAAAGAGCCATTGTTATGAGCAATGCAGGAATGGCAGTTGTAAGAAGCTTCATTTATAGTGAAGTAAAGTATTTCTAGAGCAGACAGATATTTTTAATTTTTTTTGTTGAACTAGTCATGTAGTGACTTCCATGAAAGATTTTAGGAAAAGTAATTTAATCTCTTTCTATATGATTGTTCCTAGTGAGGAGTGTGCTGTCTCTCTGCCATATTTGAGACACTTACTGATTACCACTTCACCTGTTTTAAAATAGGCTTTTTTGAAGGTTTATATTGTGGCTTGCTAATGAGAGCATTTGATATTAGAGTTCACTTCAGTGGTTTTGGTGTAAGTTGAAATAGCAGCATGGAAATACTTGCTGGTGCTGTCACAGCTGATATAGTTTGTTTCATACTTAAGTTGTACTTTTGAATATGATGCTTCATGAAGAAATCTAGTAATTCAGTTTACATTTTAGCTGATACTGAGTAGAGATGAATGTCTCTGTCCTTGAACTGACAAAGATAACTCTTCATATCTGCAGAGTGTGAAAGTTCTGGCAGTTTTCTTTTGAAATTACTGGTAATTGTTATTGTCTTTAATAAGTTCATTATTTGATTGAATAAAGTTTGTGACTTTGTTCTTGTGGGGTTTTTGCTTGTTTTGGTGTTTGTTTTTTTGATTTTTGAAATTCTATTTCTGTTTTTTATTTCATGGCTTAGGGACTGGATTCTTCTACTAGATATTGAATTTTTAGTTGAAATTATACAGCACATAAATCTGCAAAGCAGTAACTTACTGTAGTTCAAGTGATACTGAGGTTCCAGATCACCGATTGACTCACCATAGACTCACTTCTTTCTGGGTTGCTGATCAAAATGTTTGTCAATCACACACAGTTGGTAAAGTTTTAGAAAGAGGAATGAAAGAATGAAAGATGATAGCTGTTCCTGAGTTAAGTTTTGTGATTATTCTTGTTTAACTGGCAAAGAAGTAAATGTTTTGCATTCTCTCGTAAGGTCCAGTGCAAGAATACTTCTACTGTAACTTACCATGGAATATTACTGTCAAGTGACTTACTTTGTGTAAATTATTATTAGCTTTCTTGTAAAGTAATAAGTAAAAACTGGATTAATGATTTGCACATTGGTTGTTGTATATATGAGTGACTGATAAAATCCAGAAGGACCTTCTGAAATTGTAAGAATTTGTATTTGTAGAATATTTTATGCAAAATATTTAGGTATTTGTAGAATAGTTAGGAATTAAGGTTTAAGTTCAGTTGGTTTGAAATGCCTACCTTTTTTTCCTTTAGAATAATAGCTGTGGGAGTTCTCTTGGGATTTTTTTTCTCTGTTTTGTTACTCTGAACAATTGATGTGGTTTGCACAATTTTGTTTACTAGTTTGTTGCTTCTGGTATTTAAATGTTCAAGCTAAACGGTTCAAAGGGAAGTGAAGAAAACATCAACGTTGCTGATGTGCCTGTTAAGAAACACTGAGGTTGAGAAACAGGTGGCAGAAAGCTGCTGGGTGGTGGCTGATGACAGTGTCATGCTCTGAATTAATTCTCCTTGGCACTGGTGGAGTGGATGGCATTGGAACTCTGAGACACACTCAGCTGCTGAGTCTGGGAACTGGCAGGCCATCCAGTTTGTGCAGTCAGGAGGTAGATAAGCTGCTCAAGTTGTCCAGTTTCGAATTAAGTTTGAGAAGTGTAATGTAGCAAGGTAATGAGGGACCTTGGTTAACAGTACATGTTTATTTTATCTGAAGTAATTTTAAGAGACAGAGAAGCAAGCCCTGAAATAAATGTAATAAAAATGCACTTTGTCCTATAAGAGCTTGTTAAGAATTAAATAATATAATTAAATTCAGAAGTTCAGCACCCCTTTGTTTTTAAGGTACCTTGTTGAAGGTTGAAACGAGAGGACAGGATATTCTGTGATGTTCTTCTTGTCACTTGTGGTGCAGCTGCGTGCTGGGAGGGGACTGGTCTATGCTCACTCCGTGAGGGCTTTTTCTGTTCCAAAAGCAACCAGAACATACAGGCAGGGAGGAAGGTGGAGATGTCCCGTGGTGCAGCTCTGGCTGTTGGGGAGGGCAGAGCAGCTGGGTGCTGCCCAGGGTCTGTTCCAGGGGTGGATGTGCTGGGAAGCGTTACTGCTCCCGGCATAGAGCTGCTGGGACAGAGGGAGCTGGTTGGGATGAAAATAGTGGGAATACAGAGAGCTGACTCCTGACACCTCCCTGGAAACCTCGATGGGAGACAGTGAGAGGGCAGTTAAGGAAAATGCTGTGCAGTGCAGGAGCTGTGCAGAGGCCGAGGCTGTGCGTGGCTGCTGCGGTCACTGCAGGGCTCCCGAACGCCGCCCCTTCCTCAGCCCGGGCAGCTGCTGGCAGCAGAGGCAGCAGGACATTTTGAGATGAAGTGGAAGGACTGAGCTTCTTCCTGAGGCTGTGCTGGACAGACTGAGTCCTGCCTGCTACCCAGAGCAGGGTGGAAAGGTGCCTTCATCTGAGAGGGCCTTGCCCTTTACTTGTTTCCTGTATCTCCTGGATTTAGAGCTTTGGTGGATGTTCACATGAATTTGTTGGTAAGCAAGCAGGAGTGCTGTTACTGATCTATGTTCAAATTTAATACTCTTTTTTTTATTATAACAATAAAATATTAATTGTTTTAAGATGTATGACAAACTTTTGAAGCATTTTTTCTGATAAACATTTGAAAATTCATCTGATGAAAGTGTCAGAGATTGGTTTGGGATTATTTTTTTGTTTAATTATTTTTATTAAATAGTGCAAAGCTGTAATAATCCAATGAAACATCCTGCCAACCTGCATCATGTATTGGGTTTGATATGCCTAGTATTTGCTTAGCATCTGAGTATACTACTTGGCTGCAGAAAAATACCTTTTTCCAAACAAGTTGAGGAGAAAGAAGCAATAGGGACACACATGTTTCTCTTGAATTTGTATCTAACCATGTTGCTCTTAATGTTGCCAATTCCCAGTGGCCCAACCTACTTTCCTTTGAAACAAGCTTTGGATAGCATCTAATCGTAATTAAAGTTTATTAAAACTTCGTGCTAATAGTAGACTAATTATAGGTAGTGTAAAGTCTGGCTGATTTTTCTTTAATCAAAGCATAATCTTGTTTACAGCTGTATTAAATTTAAGCTTGGATGACAAACCTCTTGGTATGTCAAAGCTTATTACTTAACTGCAAACATGTTTTTTTGGGAAGGCTGTGTTTGTACTGGGAATGCAGATTGAATGTTATGTGAACTTAATTTGAGGGCTCATCTGTTTTGGTGATATCCAGTACAGATGCTTTTTTTCCATAGAGTAGATGGGCCAGTGTAGATGGGACTGATTTCATGCACAGTACCAGTGCATTGCCACTATTATTGTCATCATTTTTAATGACAAGCTTACTGAGCTTTCTTCCATGTTCTGTTGGGACTACAGATATTAAAATAATTCTTTAAATATGTTTGTTTTGAGCTGCCAGTGTGTGTCCTTCTGTCGGTTGAGGTTTTTTTTTCTTTTAGTAAATGACTCATTCTCCTGGTTTGCTTTAGTTTCTGGACTTTGTTTTTTGTTCTTCTAAGAGCATAGATAATGAATTGTAGCAGAATTTAATATATTAAATGTCAAGAATACATTTCAACAAAGGGCTGTCTTTGTAGAAAAAAGCCTAACTGTTCTCAGAACAGCAATTTTTTGAAATGCTGATTAGACATGGAAGAAAATCTGCATGTTAATTCCAGTTCTTTTGCAGCATATGGCAAATTTCTAGCTAGATATTTTTTACCATTGATTAGGAAGTTCAGTTTCTATATTTAATTGGAAAAGCCTTTGAGAGCATTCTGATTTTTCGTATCCTTGCCTATTCTGGGTAGAATTCCAGTAACTTGCATAATTTCAATATCAGGAACACTGAAGTTGAGAAATCTAGTTTTAAAATCTGAGAAATACAAAAATTGTTAATGTGGATGTTGATGCCTAGAAGTAGCTCATGTTGGAGGCTGCAGACTGTAAAGATGGCACTAATAGTTTAGGCAACTCACAGAACACGTGGGTCTATTTCTATAATTAATGTAAAATTCCGTATTAAAAGAATCCCTGAACAACCAAATCTACAGGATATAAACAGTCTTGAGCTGTAGTTTCTGCTCTGCTTTTTGTGGCACTGATTTTGCATTGCCCAGCCCGGGCAGTGTGTTGTGTATTGTGGCCTTGCCCTCTAGTGGCTGCAACTCAGTTTTAAATAGTGAAAGGAAGAGGTATTTTCATGCTTGGGGAGGGGATTTGGAAAATTTCTTTATGGTGGTTTAGAGAATTAGCTGTTTCCTCTTAGGCTTAGAGGAAGGTTCCTTAGAGGAAGCTGTTTCTTCTTAGGCTGACAATCTAGAACGTCTGATGCTAGAAAGAGGTTCTTTTTGTACTTAGATTTTTTTTTCCTGTGTTCTAGAGGGAAATAGGGCACATTGCAAAAAATTGCAAGGCTTGGTAATGATTTTTGAGGGGTGTGGATGACCACTCCTTTTTCAGCTGAAGGGGTGTGGGATTGCCAGCAGTACTTTGCAGTTCTCGTGCTCCTAATGCCCACTGGCAGATTGGTCACAGGCACTGATGTGTTCAGGATACATTTTTATTGACAGAGGTGAAGAGATTTGGGTTGTTGGTTGGTTTTTGTGTGCTTGTGTTTTTATTTTCAGCTTGTCTGAAGAATCACATTCCTGGGCACAGGTGTTACCAGTGAGGGAAAAAGCCAGCACAATACCTCTGTCTATGTAGAGAGCTGTACCCTGGCAAGTTTTGCCATGTTAGCAACCCTTCTAATCTGTAAATCCAATGTACTGTGTGATTTTTTGCCCTCAACTAAGACGTAGGAATTGTGAGTCACTGTGTTTGATACTGTAATTACCACATCCTTGACGCCTTATCTGCCCTCTGCCCATTCCTCTCCTGGGGTTGTTCTCATGTTGAACCTGTGAGAAGGTTGCCCCTTGTTTTGAAGCCAGTAATACACAGCTAAAGAAATGGCTGATCAATATTCTGTAAGATTACCTGTCAAAAATCAGCTCAAATGTTCTCTCATGTTACTGGCAGATCCATCTCCATATGTGGATTTCTTACCTTAAATTTAAAATAAATCATCTTTTTCTTTATTATGAAATAGTTGATGTCAAAGGAGCACCAGAATAAATCAGCCTTTGTTCATGCATACCAGTACTTAATTACTACTTGCTTTGAAAGTCTTGACCCAGGAATGCATTGCAAATAAATACAGCCTCCTCCCAGGGTATTTTTGCTCTCACTCTGTTGGAGGTATGGCTTGGCAGTGCCTTGAGTACAAATATTAAACTCCCAATTGTCAAATTTCTCCTCTGTGCTGGAAAATGAATTTTCCATCTTTGGGTGGAGCCGCACCCTTCTCTTTTGGTGTTTGGTTTCCTGTTAATTGCATTTGCTCTCTGTATGGAATGCTGAAGTTCAAAACACAGAACGAAAATAAATTCAATTTAGTATTTTTTTAAAAGAAGTTTTGGTCCTTACTTGATGTAGAGAAGTCTTCAGAAAAGCAAGGAGGAGCATGTTACTGTGGTGACCCGTTGTTTTCAGTATGAGGAACTGTGTAGTGAACTCTCACTACACTCTATTTGGGTAATATTTGTGGTTTGGACCTCTTACAAAAATATCTTGTTTGACATGATTAAAATTAGTGCAGTGTCTTTTGTACTAAAGCAGTTCCCTTCAGTTAGGGCTTGCACTTCTGAGTCTTTATTGGTAGCCTTGAATTTATATCACAGTAACATTAAGCTTATCCTCAGGATGGGCATTTCAACTGCAGCTTAGAAAGGTGCTGAACATTATTTTCCTTGTGACACCTGTGCTCTGTTAGTAAATAGTTCAGGAGCACATGATGGCAGAAAGCAAGAAAACTTTGCTTTGTGCAAAGGGGAGATGAATTAACTAGGCCTGCTGCTGATTGTTTAAGAAAAATTAAAAATACTGTAGTGATATTAGATAAGTCCTTTCAGATGGAATATGTCCCTTGCTAAAAGGAAGGGAAAAAACTTCCTAAATTTTTCAGGATATTTTTAGAGTTTTTATATATATTGTGACAATACCAAACTACTATTGCATTGCATTTGGAGGTGTCTGTGAAATCTGTTGTGGGGTTTTGTCTTTATCTGAATGTGTGATCACTGGGAGTTTTCTCCACCATAAACCAGCAGCAGTATGGAATTATTGACAGTAGGTAAACACAGTGCCTTGTGTGGAAGGAGTAGAGATGAGAAAAGTTTAAAATAGTTTCAACATCTCTCTTTATTCTCTAAACAGTTGAAAAGTCAGCATGTGAGGAGAGATTCTTCTTTGCCAGGAGCAGAAGAGCTTTGATGTAATGATTAACTAATTTAGAAACTTAGTAGCAAGACAGTTAAGCAGCTTTTACAGTTCTGCACCTGCCTTGAAATGTCTGAGGTTATGTTGGGAGTTGGAGTTTCCTGAGAAGCAAAGAGCTGCCTCATACCTTTGGCTTTTGGATAAGTAGATCTTCTCTTCTGGCAGAGTATCTGGTAATCTTGGCTTCTGTTGTGGTTTTTCTCCAATTTGCTTGCAAATGAAAATGTAATTGTTTGCTGATAGAAGTTCAGTAGTGCAGTTTTCTTAAGGAATATTTCCATTTGAGTTAATTTTTTTGCTAGTTATTTAGTTATCTCGCTAGCTCAATATTTTTAAGGAAGCAGAAACAATGGATAATGTTACTGTTGGATTTCTCATTCTGAGTATTTACTGACAGATGCTGATAGTATTTCAAGATTGCTTTTTAAAAAACATCTGTTTTTCATTTGTCTCCTACTTTTTCCTGTCATTTCTGCTTATCCATCGGTGTTTTCCCATTAAAACAGTTTATTGTGTTTCTTTAGTAGGTGTTTTAGAAATTTATTTTTAGTTGTTATTTATGCAGGCTTTTAATAAGGTCAGTTAAAATCTGAAGACCAGGAGAGATTTATGCCTTACCTCTGCTCTTAAATTAGGGCAAAGCTCTGTCCAAACATGACAAATCTCCCTCTTTATGTCATACTTTTCATTGCAGTCATTGGAGACAAAGCCACAGTTTGTTTTGGTCTTGCACTTTATTAAGTTGGCCAAAGAATGTTAAATATCAAGTTTAACCATTTCTTGATTGTGAATTTAAGAATAAAAATGTTAGTGTTCTGAATAGTCTTAGGGTTTGTTCCTTGTGCAGAAGATTTATGGGTGCTTTTGCCTCCTGAAGCTGAGTAAATGGCAATAATAGACTACAAACCTTTAGAAACATGTATTTGAAAAGAAATTAACGTTGTAAAAAGGAACCTGCTCTTTGCAGAGCTTATTTATTTTATCTGGATACATTTTGTCCTACAAATACAGTCTCTGGGAATTTGTGCACTTCAGGACCATGTTTACTTATTGCAGAGTTTGAATATGTTATGTTGCCAGACTTTAATTACATTTATTAGAGTAAATAACTGTTTAGCTTTCAGTTCAGTTTTATAGGGAAGTGTTCTTATAAGGGCATCAGGATTGATGAGTATTTCAGCAATATCTTACATTTAGAAGTAATTATCTTGAAGAAGCCTGGATTTCTGTGTAATGGTCTGCTAGGGTGTTTTATTTATTTTAAAGCTGCATTAAGTTGCAGCATATTTCTGTAATTGATTAACATAGAGAAGACAGTAGCATTAAGTGAAACCTCAGAAAGTCACCTTGTCCATATGTTTTCCCCAGGGTCCATGTTTGATGTGATGATAGAAGTTGATGTCAATTAAACAAAGTAATCACTGGTGTCACAGTGATACATGATCATGTCGCTGTATAAATGTCTTGTGTAACAAGAGGCTGAGCTTCTTCAATGAAATAAAGCAGAAAACTTCTTTGCAAGAAGTACAATTTCCTTCTAGAAAGCTGTTTTTATCTATTTTTTACTGGTTTTATGAGTCCTTTGCACAACTTAGCTTTTTAATGTGGAGCAGGAAAAGTTCTTTCCAAATCTGTATGTTATCTAAGATTGTCATCTATGACAGCAGTAAGACAAAACAAGTCTCTTCTTTATATTGTTTTAGTATTCTAATGAGCCAATTTGAGCATCTTGGGATGATGTGTGAGTAATCATTTCTTGGCACTCTTTCTGTTGATTGTATTTTTTTGTTAGTGTATTTTATCTTTGCACTTAAAGCAGTGATGCATCTTAAAATTATCTCACCATTTCTGGTATGGAATTAAAATAGTACTTGAGAATTTTCATGTAGGCTGAAAATTCAATTTCCTCAAGAATATTGTATATAACTTGTACTGAGTTGGGTAATTTTTTTGTGGGAAGCTTTTGTACTTTGTCTGTATTCAGAATGGAATTGCATCTCTTTTTCTGAGACTGTTAATGTCCTTAATCTATTTTGTGATTCATGTACAAAAGGAAGTTTTAAAGCATGGCATATGTGAAGGGACAGACTTCCATTCTGCTGTGAAGAGAATAAATATAAAATTCTTCTAGTTATCCTGAAACCATCCAGTACTTGTAGCAGAAGGCTGATATTCAGAAATTCTTGTGAACTGTGAGGACAAAAGTTAAGTAAAAGATACATTCTAAAGAGTAGTAATTAGTAACCATGGTGACAGATGTCTCACTGTAGCAAGTCAGTCAGCTATATATAAACCAAATTACTTGTAAATTAGAACTCTTCCTCTACATCTCTTCTTTTTAAAAATAGCTTTTTGCATCAAAACTAGTGACATTGATGTGTAGAGAGGGATCTATTTTTGTGTGGTGTTGTCACATTTTGTGGTAAAACATTTTATCTTGAGGTTTTTGGTGAGGATCTTGTCATTCTGCTCCTTTTGACAGTGAATGCCTTTTTGGATTATTTGAATCATCTGTGACTAGATCAGCCCTCCTGAGCAAGTTCTACCTTTTTCAGTTACTTCATTCCACACCTTGTGTTTCCTGCAGAAAATTTGATTTAGAAGAGGAATGAATATTATGTATCATGCCTGGGATTGCTTCAGCTCACATCCTTCAGCATAAATCTTCTACATGAGTGTACTTACTGCAGAATTTTGAGGAGGCCTTACTGCATAATAGCAGGTGATCAGGACTTGTTCTTCTGAGGCTCAGTGTTGTACTGCCTTTTTCCATTCCGTTATGGAATGTGATTACTGGGAGGTGTTAACTTCACAACTGTCAAGTTAGGCTAGAAATGCCTGTTTCTAGAAAACAGTTTGTGCCTTGAATGCTACTGGTTCTGCCAAAGGAGGGTGGAGGCAAATGAGTTAGCAAGGGGTAACCATCCTCTCTGATAATGTTTCTATTCATGTTGGTTGTGCAAAGTTTTGGATGAGTGCACAATCATAGAGTAAAAGCTTTGTTTTCAGTTTAAGCTATTTCTTTAGTATTGATATGTGATCATCTTGTATGAAGGATTCTTTCCCTGTATAAACTGCCATCGCCATAAAACTACTGTATTTTTTTTCAAGTTTCTTTTTGTTTTTTTTTAGGTGTTTGGAGTGTTGATAGTTCCTTTTAGAGCTAAAGTAACTAAAAGCAATCAGAAAGTGGGTTAGTGATGTTCATACAGTTCTGTACTGACCTTGGGGATGGTGGGCGATTCAGGAATTGCAGTGCCATTTATTTACTTTTATTTTCACAGAATGGCTCAGGTTGGAAGGGACCACAGTGGGTGATCTGGTCCAATCTGCCTGGTCAAGCAGGGTCATCCCAGAGCACATGGCACAGGATTGCATCCAGGTGGTTCTGGAGCATCTCCAGTGAGGGAGACTCCACACTGTCTCTGGGCACTCTGTTCCAGTGCTTGGTCACTGCATGGTAAAGACATTCTTCCTCATATTCAGGTGCCACTTCTAGGCATCAGTTTCTGCCCCTTGCCTCTTGTCCTGTTGCTTGGCACCACCATTAGAGCCCAGCTCCCTCCTCTGACCCCTCCCTGCAGACACTGACAGACAGGGATGAGGTCCCCTCTCAGCTCTCTCTTCTCCAGGCTGACCAGGCCCAGCTCCCTCAGCCTTTCCTCATAAAAGAGATGCTCCAGTCCCTTCATGGTCTCTGTAGCCTCTGCTGGACCTGCTCCAGAGCTCCATGTCTCTCTTATACCGAGGAATCCACAGCTGTATGGTTTATGAAAAAACATGTATTTAATGAAAGCAAGGCTGATGCAGCTCATGGTTTCCTTAATTTAATTCTTCTTGAGGCAGTTGTCTCCTAATATAGGGAACTTCAGGTTCTGGTTGTGAACTGTACTTTTAAATACTTAAGTAATTTATGTACTGATTCTGACATAACAATTGGTAGAAATCAGACGGTTGACACTGTAAATATAGCCTGCTCTCTGCCATTCTCTTCTTAAATAATGCTGCTGCTGTAGGAGGTGTGAGTATATGGGAACCAGCTTCTGAAGTTTGCTCATTTTTAGCCCAGGTCACTGTTATATACCAAATCAGGCAAACTGAAAATGATAGGAATTCTTGACCCACACAGAGTTTTCAGCTGCCCCTGCCATCGAGCCAGCTTTGCTGCTTTCTGTGATAGCTGAGGAGCAGATAACCAGGATGGTGGTGCATTCAGCTGCCTCATTCTGTTGTCCATTACCAGATGTGAGTTAAGACCTCAGTCTGCAATGGTACAGTGCTTGTGAAAGGTGTGGGGGACTGTGGGTTCAAGTTGAGGGTCACAATCCATAATTAAGCAAACTTCTAGACACAAACAGTAGAGATTTTTCTCCTTATTTTCATCTACATTGACATATTTTGAAATGTGAGCAAGGTTTTTGCTTTTGTTTTAAACTAGAGAACTTGGATTGTGGTATAGTTTGAGGTCCTACACTTAAACTTTTAGCCATCTTCTGCCATTCTCTTTAGTATGAATTGCTTTGAAAAATGCAACAATACTGCTTGAGAATTATATTTGATAAAAATAGCTCAAACCATTGAAACGATGTTTTTAAGCTCCATGTAGCTATCTGTAAAACTGAATTATTAAAAGGTATTACTAAATATTTTTAGTAGCCTTTCTGTTAATAAAGACCACTTTCTAATAGAAATCAAAAAATCCTTGTAAAGTGAGTGCCTGATAGCCTCTTTCTGAATTTTTTGGATATAAAGTAGATTATATATAACTGCAAATACAGAAGAAGAGTATAAAGCTATTGACTAATAGTAACCTTGAGTCCTGAGTATTTCACCTTTAGAGCAGTAAGTTGTGTTACAACTACTAGCAAATGTGGGGTTTGAATAGTGATTTAGAAAGTAACTGCAATGCTTAAATGGGCACAACCACAGGAGGTGGCATTAACTCTGCAAAAAATCTTTTGTATTTTTGTTTTTTGTCAATGATTTCAATATGCCAAAATCTAAAATTCTGATAGATGTATCTGTAGAAGGCACCACTTAAAATAAGCATTGCAAAGTCATATGTCCAAAGGAGGTCTGTGCTGAAATGTTTGTAGGTGCAACACACCTGGACATGTTTGCTTTGTCCTGTTGTGAAAGGTGAAATTTTTCTACCAAGGAAGGCACTGGAGCAACTCAGGGTTGTAGACAAATGTGTTTTGTGCACAGTTTAGGCTGTTGGTGCCTCTCTGTGCTGGACATTGCCTGTTTACCTACCTAAGGTTCTCCTTTCCCCCACAAATCCATCCATCTTCCCTTCCCTGGGATAGCCCCTGTGTCCTTTTCAGGCAAAGTCTGCTGACTCCACTCACACAAAAGTGAAGCTGAGTGACAGGGCTTATAGTGAACTTCAAAGCACTTAAATGACCAGGATGTGGCAAGCAGCACATTATGTATTTTATATTTTATAGCACCTCAAATACATCTAGAAAGGCCAAACTCTGTTTCTACCCGGGCTCAGTCATGCTGGCACAATGCTGCTTTTACTGGCACAGTTTATTTTGCTTGACAACAGGTATGAGCAACCAGCAGGGTTGTCCTGGCAGTACAGTCAACAAAACTTCAAGGTGTAAACAGACACGGGAACAACTTGGTCAGCAGAAGAGCATATTCCCTGCTGTGCTTTCTCTCCTACCCCTTTGAACTACTGGCAGGTTTGGCAGGATAGCACTGAATTCCTGGGGGTAGCTAAAGATTTTAACCTTTTTTCATCAGTGTAGCTGCATTTACATGAGGCTTACACTTCGAGTTGAAAACACAGGGATATTGTTTTGTCCAGTGCTATATCAAAGAAGGTTAATTTTTTTCTCTTCTTTTTTTTTTATTACTGCATAGAAAGAGTGGTTCAGCTCATTAATTTTTAGAGACGTTACTGAAAACTTTTGGCAAGTTTTGCTTCACTCTCAAGAAATTCAATACTTATAGTCCCTGAAAAGCCAACTGCCACTCCTTCACTTTGTTCAATCTGACTGGAAAATCCCTTTTTTCCCTGGTCACTTTTAGTTTCATAGTGTGTGCCTGCCTGGGGTAGTTAACAACCATTTTAAAAAGATTTCGTAAGAACTCAAAAGTTAATGCATTGGTTTTGTTTCTAAGGTGGAGGAACAGGGGTTTACTAAGCAAAGAGCTATTAGATCTGTGTGTTTAAGAAATAGAAAACTAAATAGAAAAGCAATTTTGCTTGATGTACCCCACCCTGTGAATTATGCTTGCTTATGGAGGCAAATACTTGTACTTCCTTGATAGATGGGTGGAGTTAGGCAAGTGAGAGGAAAGGAATTTAGGATCTGTCTAAGCAGACCAGAATGAGGAACTCAATCAATTGGATCTGGAGATAATTTAGCATTTGAACTTCTCTTACAGCCAAAGGACTGACCTGGAATTTGGTGTGGTTTGCACAGTGTACTCTGCTAGCAGAGTGCTGCTCCCAAAATGAGAAAATACTCAGTGTTAACATTTCAAAAAAAGAGAGAATAATCTTTTAACAATATGGGAGAAAAAGCCTTCTAGCCCCACTGTGACAAATGTTGGCCATGTTGGTTTGACCCTGGTGTGTGTTGTTTTAAAGTCTCTGGCTTTGCACAGGGTACTTTGCTTCCTAGCAGAGTTCTCAGCATGCAGTGGGTAAATGAGCACAGTTTTTTACTGCTTGATCAAATTTTTAGCTCAAGTATTACTCCAGGGCAAGTATTCCAATTTCTACATCCCTATGTACTTGCTGCTTCTGAGTATTAGCTTTAGTACTCAGGGGGTGCATTTACAATTCCTGCATTAATTGTTCAAGGATTATTTAGTATGGGTAGGGGAAGAATCTGTCATCGTTAAGTGCAGCATTTTGTGGCTTAACTGCTCTGGCTGACAGCCTTGCTGCCCCTTTGTGGCAGTAACCATGGCAAAAATGAAGCTGCCATCTCCTTACTGGTTATAGTTCATAATTTGAAAAAATTAATGTAAATCTTTCTGGTTTAAGCTAAAGCCTCAAAGGTATAACAGACCCTGAAGCACATGGGAGTTGTGTGTACTTCTTTCACAAAGGAAATAAAAGATGAGAAGAAGAGTGGTAAACTAGGATGTTCTCAAATTGGGATTATCTTTCTACATTAGTTGTTTAGGCAGTGAAAATATATTTAATAAATAAAATATATTAATGTTTTATTTTCTGTAAAAGGCAATAGCCTACATTATGGTACTTATTTGCTTAATTATTGATTCAGCTATGGAATAAGGCTGAAATAGGTTTAATTACGTGTCTGTGTGTATGCATTTTTTGATCTAGAAGTTGTTCCTCTTCACGTACTGAATCTCACATCTCTGTGGACAAACTGCCTCAGTTCTCCAGTAATTCTCCTCACTGTAACTCTCAGAATAATTGTCCTGAGTGCAATTTCAAGCTGGGTTAGATGGAGTAGCAGTAATGTGCTCTTAAAATGGCAAAGTATGGCTGTACATAGTAATGACAAATATTAGAAATATTAAAAAGCTGGTCAGTTGTTTGTTCCTGTATTGTATTACAGTTTATTGTACTGTAATTAAATCCAGGTAATTAAACAGTGAAAAAGTGTGCTACTTTCTTTTCAAGATTTTCTGTGCATCTCTGAGCCCATTTTTTTTTCTTTCCTGAGATCCTGCAGAAGTGGCTTACCCTGTGTCAGGCCTGCATATGGCTTGGAAACCAAAACACCTCATGACTTTCTCACTTGTCAGGCTAAGTATGGAGTTCTCTTCAGCCTCCTGGAAGATGTTACAGTAGTGATCATTAAACAGAATGGATTTTGTTGTTGCTACTTGTTTTTATTTCTCTGAAGAAAACAGTTTGCCTGTATTTCATAAGTAAGGTTAAAATCTGTCTTCCTGGAGCATAGCAATTTGCAACTTCCTGGTATCAGTTAGAATTAATATATTTTATTTGCTTAACTGTGTTTTTTTATAGTCTGGGTTCCCTACAGAAGAGTTTCCTATTTCACTAATCAGAAAATACTAGGAATTTGTTACAGAGGAAAAATCATAGTGGTATCTAACTGCATGAAAATAACACATAAACTGTGATTTAGCAGGGTGTTGATGCTCTTCTGGGTCATTGACCTAGAAAGCAATGGAACTTAAAAGGAATGTGATTTTTATGCCATAGATTAGAGCAGAGGAGGTACATTTGGTCTGTTTGCTAAACTGAATAGTAACATGAAATATTTATAATATTAAATTTGTGAAATAAGTACACAATTCCTTGCAAAGCAGGGAAACAAAAACCTGCAGTTTTTGCAACTTTGAAGAAGATGGACTGTACCAGAGACGTTTGAGTGTACAGATGAAATGCAAGTTTAACTTTAGAATAAAGTCTTCATAAATTTTGAGGAAGCAGTATGGTAAGATGTCAGCAGTTAACAGAGCTTATTAATGGCATATATGTGAGAGGGCATGTAAACAATAAATTACTAAAGAAGAAATATGGGCTAGGATTTCTTTTTTTGTCTGAGATGTTATGATAACAGAGTAAGTTTCTTGAATCCTTTTGTATTACCCTGTATTTTTAAGAACGGAGGGGAAACCATCACGGATGTGATAATACTTTTGACAGTCCTCAAAAGCTGAGTTGTTTTGAATGTGAGCAAGCTGCCATCTCTGCTCTACATTGGACTTGTTAGTATGAGGTACAGAAGGGCTGGGACTTTGCTCTGAAGAGAGGAGTGAATTATAAAAGCCAGTGTAATTAGGCCAGTGTATGCTGCCCTTTCTTCTGGCAGCACTGGCTCAAGCAGCTCCGTGTACCTTGCATCAGCTCGAAACTGGTTTGCAGTGACTACACAAACACCTGAGCCAGGCCAAGTGAGGAGGTGGTGGCACAGCCCAGCAGCTTGTGCTGGGCAGGGCAGGATCCATGGGCAGCATGTGCTGGGCAGGGCAGGATCCATGGGCAGCTTGTGCTGGGCAGGGCAGGGCAGGATCCATGGGCAGCATGTGCTGGGCAGGGCAGGGCAGGATCCATGGGCAGCTTGTGCTGGGCAGGGCAGGGCAGGATCCATGGGCAGCTTGTGCTGGGCAGGGCAGGATCCATCGCTGCTCTGGGAGCTGGTGCTGCTGCCCAAGCTCAGGCTGTGCTGGGAGCAGGAGGACAAATGGTGCTGGATTGGCAGAAGGCACCAATGTGACCCAGCTGCTGTGGGAAAGGTGTTGTTTGGGAATTGGAGAACCCTCTGAGGATACTGCATAATTAATTGCACATTAAATACCAGTATACTGCCATCAGTGCTAGTTAATGTATAGACACGTTTGTTTCAGGGCTTGCGCTTGATTTTGTTTCCTGATAACTTCAGTAATTATGTAAAAGTGATGGAGGGGGTTGACCTTTGAGAAAGGTCGTTTCAACTCGTGAGAACCAGTATGGAAGTAACATTTGAAATTGCTACGTGAAAGGGGCTGGCTCAGTGGGTTCCTGAGCAATGCTGCATCAATGATAACTGAATCCTTTTGGCCAAGATTTGAAGTCAGTGTGTTTCCCCTTTCCTTAGGCATCAGCTAGTAACATGTGGCTGGTATTACTTCTTTACTAGATGCAGGAAGAAGAGTATTTACAAACAGGATGAAAATACTTGAAGAGCATCACTTTTCTAAAATTTATATTATGCAGTTCAGTAGTATGCACTTAATGGACATCAGTTACATAACATTAAATTTAATGTGTATTTTTCTGTGGACATTTGTTTACAAATTCCCTTTTGCAGTTTGAATTTTGTGTCTGCTGATATTTTGTAAGTTTTGTGTGACTGATGCTGTTACGTTTCCTTTCCCGTGGTCACTCTCCTGTATTTCATTGTGCAATCTTGCCTGAGCCTCATTTGCAGATTTCTGCAGGGACAATGATGAATCAAAAAGTTGGGAGGGATAAAAGGCAGATATTAGGCACAGAGAAGAAGAGGGTGGGGAAAAGCAAATAAGCAGAAGCGTGTTTGTTTCTCGTTGTCTGTGACTCACTTTTTCATAACAGAAGAATTTTCAAACGAAGAAGAAAGCTAATTGAAAACAAACAGGAAGCAAGAAATAATTGAACTGCATTGAACCATGAGAAGGTTCAGTACTTTGACTGTTAAATTAACAAGCTAATTAATTTGATTGGCTTTTAAGCATATAACTGTTATGAAAGCTGTATTATATACTATTATGTTAATAGATAATATTTCACAATATGGAGAGTATTCTTTAGAGTAGGGTGGGTCTGATTATTGAGACAGTGAATGCAGTCATAATTTCTTGATCTATCCATAATTTATGTTTACTTTCATCTTGATCAACTTATGACTGATTATTATTTTCTTTTCCTTCAACTGAAGATCTAAGGCATATCTGTTAGGGGGAGAAAAAAGTCTTCACAAAGTGCTTTTCAGTCTGTCATTTCATACACCTGCCTGAGGTTTCCTGTGCTGGAATTCCCCTTGATTACTGTATTGAGTCCCATGTCCTGGAATTTCAGCTCTGTTTAGAGCCTCTGTTTATGCTACTTGGAATAAGCATGTAAGATACACACCATGTACTTGGTGTCATTTGTTTCTCTGAACACAACATCTTTTCCCCCAACCTTATGCCTGCTTTGGGACTTCATGAGATTCTGTATGAGTGCAGGAAGCCAGGGATTTCTGCCATTCCACCAGGTTCCTCTAGTGGCTTTTGTTATCTGGGAGTACTGGGATTGATTCCAGCAGTCACCCCTGACTGTCAGTAACATTCTGCTCCCTCTCTCATGCTGTTGCTGCTCAGGTCTTCTGCCAGGTGACTCATTGGTAACCTCCTCTCAGATGCAGCAGTTTTGACTAGAAGTCTTGTGTCATAAGCAGTTTGAGATTCAACAAGTTGCTATTAACATTTAATTAACTGTACAAATGGGTATTTACAAAGGTACTTGCTGATGCATCAATCTTGAAATTAAGTTAATTATGTGAACTAGTATTGCTGAGAAGTAAAAGCATCCTGTTGGTTTTCTTTAGGTTCACCATGGTCTTCTATTACAATTCCTGAATTCTGTCTTCTGCCAGAGGTTTTCCTTGTGCCCTCAGTGCTAGTCTTTCCTACAGCAAGTTTTTCATGCAACACTGTTATCTTAAATGTATGAGCAGTTAGAATGTTTGTGTGTTGACCAAGATAAATATGAATTGTTACATATATGTGGCAAAAGGTGGTGTTGCTGATGATGTCTGATCCTCTCTGTGCGGGCTCTAGTTCAGGTACATTTTGTAGCAATTATTTGCATAGTGTATGTACTAGAGTTCAATCATTTGTTAACTCAAAATCAAATACAAATATTTCTTGATAATGGGAAGGTGTTGCATCCTGAGGAGGGTGTTTTGAGTTTGATACATTTCTTGTCTTCTATGAACAAATTTTATATAAGTAAAATTTAATTTGAACATATGTTTCATCAAACTTCTCTTATTTTTTGCAGATATTTTACTGTTCTTTTTGTTTGTTTTCTTTTATAGTTCTATCTTCAAGACACTAAAAGTAGTAATGGTACCTTTATTAATAGTCAGAGACTGAGTAGAGGATCTGAGGAAAGCCCACCATGTGAAATTATGTCGGGTGACATCATCCAGTTTGGTGTAGATGTGACGGAGAACACGCGGAAAGGTAAGGGTATGGATCTTATTTTTTTGTTTTCCAAGTATATTTATTTAGAACATCTTATTACAATCCTATCTTTAAAAGTAAATGGCATTTCCATTGTAAGAAAAGAGTTTTGTTTGGGTGTTTTTTTTGTTACTTCTTCCCTCTGTTGTGCTGGCAGTGAGCCCTGTGCCCATGTGGCAAACCAGATCAAGAAACTCAGCTGCTGAAAACACAGACTCTATTTCTACCCCCACGCCCCCAGATGGATTTTAACTGGGTTGTTTCCATGTCCTACCTTCTTCCATGGCTGTGTGGCTGCTAATGTGTGAAGGGGAAATGTGGGTCTGGAAAAGGAGGCTCAGCTGGGACCACGTGTTCATCCATTGCCTCACTGAAATCGACCTACAGCGATTTTAAAAGTGCAATATAGGCATGTGGTGTAGTGCTGTGTTGGGCTTTTTGTGTTTGGATTTTTAAATTATTATTTTATAATTGTAATTACCTCTCAAGCCTTTGAACCCTAAGGTTTCAGCTAATAGTGAGGCAGAAGTATGAAACTGAATTTCTTGGTCAAGTACTCAGCATGGGTTTGAAGCAGGCTAATTGAATTCTTGTCAGGATATCCACTGTTACTGATACTGATTTCTGCAGGTACTTTAAAATGAGGGTAGGAAAAAGTTGTTAGCTGAAAAACGAGGTGATGGCATTTTTGTTTGATTTATTTTTCTTGCAGTTCTCTTCCCTGTATGCACGCTCGGGACATCTTGTATTATGGCAATAGCTCAGTGCCTGTGTTAGTTGGAATGCAGCTTCAGTCTCTTTTCTTTCAAAATTACATAGTGCTTCAGGAGCCATTTCTTTCTCTTTATGGATGCTGGTCTGTGTGGGGATTATTAGACTGTAATCAGTATTGTCAAAACTTTTTAAAGTTCCCTAATGGCTCTGTTACTCTCTGTGAGCATTGAACTTCTGGCCATGTTCTGTAGAATCCTAACCAGCAACACACAGATTTGGCAGTAAAATGGCAGAACTGCCATCACTAGTTTTGCACTTTACTACTTTTCTGAACAAGACCTTCATAGAGCTTATCCTTAAAGAGAAGTGTATTAGGAAAGAATGAAAGAATAATATTAAATTGGAATGCTGATGACCAAGTCCTTTAAAAACAAACAAAATGCCCATCAGAACAAACATCTCTCAACCTCCCCAAAGCCCAACAAACCAAACCATAGTACAACAGTAGACTTTTGAAAGGGCATTAAGTGGACAAAACAATTCATGTTGTTCGTGAATTCCATCTTTAGCCATGTGTGTTATAGTTCTCAGCTCTGGAGTATCTGAGGAAAGTTAATGAACATGTCTTTAAAGAAAACATTGTTAAGCAATGGTGGTGGTAAAGTGTTTTGTCATGGAGAGCTTCTAGAGCTGTAGTATTTTTGAGTGATCCATTGTAGTGAAAGTGTGTTTGACTTGTCTCAAAATGATATTGCAAGGATTCAACTCCAGGATGTCTGGGTGAAATTGTCTGGGAGATACTTAAAATGTTTCCATGTGAAGTGATTGCAAATATTTATGAATGCTAGCAGTATACATGGAAGAAATCAAAGGAATACATTGCATTTAATGAATTTGGAACTATTAATTTTATAAGATGCTGTCCTTGCTAAAAACAGCTGAATTTGTTCAATGTGTATTTAGACTAAAACAATTTTTATTACAAGATTTAGTTGGAAGAAAAACTGGACTTCACTTGTTTTTATCAGCAGTTTGCAGTTAGTTTATGGAAACATTTGTGGAAAGTTCATGGTAAGCAAATTCTTGCCATGAATTTTTGCCAGTAGTTCTTTGCTGTGGTTTTTATGTTAGTTTTACAAAGCACGATCCCAGTGACCCGCCATTTGTGTAATGAGTGATCAGATTATGCAGCCTTCCTTGTCCTTTTCTCTGGCTTTGAACAGGGAAGCTGTGCTCATGTTACTCATGAATGTGTTGAGCTCACTAATGAGAGAGGATACAAGTTTGCTTTCTTCCCTCTCTGCTGCCCCAAGCAGGGAATGAGGATTGGATCATCACAGTGAGGATGTTTACCTGTGAATGCAGTTGGAATGCATGTAAACACGGGTTTTTCACCGGTTCATTTCAGGAGCCTTAGATGTTACTGTTAATCTAATCTAGTCGTGAAACAGACACAAAAGTGGTTTTTAAATTACTGATTCCCTTTAAAACCACTTTGCACTCTGGTATTTACATAATGCCTTACTTACACAAGACATTTCAGCAATCTGCTGTGTGCAATTATAAAGTAATGACAGGACAGAAAGAGTATACTTGCCCATGTAAATCCTGAATTTCAATATTGCCAGAATACATTCATTTTATTGTGCAGGCTGTGTTTTAATAAGTAATTTCTTTGCAAATGTGATCTGGATTTGGTTCATTAAAATAGTGGCACGTTCAGTATGTGATTTTTCAGGTTATCAGGAATGAACACCAATTCTTCAGCTTCCTGCTGCTGAGCCAAAGTCAGGAACAGGTCCTGGAGAAGTGTTTGCATCCCTCATGTTTCCTTATTTGTCCACTTGCTGTGTTACTGACAAGAGGCCTGGCCATTTCCCACTCCTTAATACAGCCCTTACCTATTAACATCTCACCGTGCTTTTCTCTGTGCTAGTATGGTTTATATTCTTTTAGCACGTCCTAAATTTTCCAGTCAGTGCCAGAGCATTCCAAGAGTTAACTGGTGATATTTCCCTGCATGCCAGGCAGCAGCAGCATTGCAAAGCAGGGTCAAATAATACCAAGATTATTTAGTTCAAATAGAGTTTATATACTTTTTTCTAGTCAGGTTTGGACTCTTTTGTACATCTCTTCCGCCATGGGGTGTTTGAGGGAGCTGGTGCAGGTGGCGGAGCCCAGTGTGTGCTGCAGGGCAGTGCACAGACCCCCGAGGGGCATGAAGGGCTTCTCAGGGCTGGTTACCACATTAATGAGTGAAAATGAAAACGAGAGCATCATCTGCAAATTGTCTCTCTAGGAAGCAAAGATTGAGACAAACAGAAGTGATTTCTTTGTTCCTGTTTACTCCAGTGCAGCAGAACCTGCAGGGGTTCAGGGCAGCTCTCAGGAGGTTTTGGAGCCGTGAGGTGAAGTGTGGGGTAGGTCTGTGTTCTGGAGAGGAGCAACAAGTTCATGACTGGAGCGTGGCACAGCAAATGGAGCAGGAGCGGGGTTTCACTCTGTGGCGGGAGCTGTGGATTCAGAGCAGGAGTTTGTCCATGGTGGGAGCTGTGGATGTGCAGCAGGCAGGGATTTCATTCCCGGTGTGTGGATGTGGAGTGAGAGTTTGTCCATGGGGGGAGCCGTCGATATGGGACGGGCAGGGTTTCGGTCCCGGTGTGTGGATGTGGAGCGGGCAGGGTTTCGGTCCCGGTGTGTGGATGTGGAGCGGGCAGGGTTTCGGTCCCGGTGTGTGGATGTGGAGCGGGCAGGGTTTCGGTCCCGGTGTGTGGATGTGGAGCGGGCAGGGTTTCGGTCCCGGTGTGTGGATGTGGAGCGGGCAGGGTT
>VZRZ01007449.1:365885-431668 GCA_013398175.1 Climacteris rufus | reverse complement strand
GGCGGCGCTGCGCGGTGCCCGCGGCGCCGGGGCCGGGCGGGAGCGGCGGAGCGGCCCGGGGTGAGTGGGATGGAGCGGGACGAGAGCGGGATGGAGCGGGATGGAGCGGGAGGGGAGCCGAGGGGCAGGGACTGGCTCAGCCCCGCTGGGAAACCAGGAGATGCTCTGCTGCCTTTTCTTTTGAATTCCTCGAAAGAAGCGCTGTAGACCGGACTTAAACCATCGCTGCTGTCCTGTGCAGCCACTCCTGTGTTCATGTTTGCTGGGTTGCTTTACCTTTCCCTTAAGCTTTCTCCTTATTTTTCCAATTGCAATGAACTGATAGCTGAAGGTCAGACTGCGGGGTTTGGGTGTTGTTTCCTTTCTTACTATTTTAATTTTATAAAATTATTAAAATGCTTGGTACCTTTTCCCAGTCGTTGTCTATTTGAGACCTTTTGCTGGATGCCCTTTATACACAAATAAAGCTCCTGCAGCTTTTAGGAGATTTTTTGTCAGTCTGGCTGTTGACAGGAAAACTTCAGAATTACATAATCTTACAGCAGACCTCTCTGATATGTGACCTGAAGGTAAAGCTGTCTATTGGTGTTTAATGTCAGCTATCCTAACATTTTCTTCCTAAAATCACTATTTTCCTCTTAAAATAATGATTTTTTTGTTATGAAAGCTATGTATTACAGGCTACAGCTAATATTACTAATGTATTTTTTAAATGTTTTTGCAAACTGGATTTATTCCATTATAAATAAAGACCCCAAACTGTCCAGATTAATCTGTTCTGCCCTGGCATGTAAATTCAATACTTTACCAGGTCAGCTTGAAAAAACAAGGTGCTGTAGCCAGGAGAGTATATCTCCAAAGCATTATCTTTTAGCTATGAGTAAAGGTTAAAAACAACTTGTCTTAGTTGGATCATTTCTCCTGTATTTTTAGATTCTATTGAGGTAGCTTCCTCAAAGACCTGTCTCATGTCCCTGGAGTGTTACCAGTGTCCTAAAACGCCCATTTGCCCTTTTTTTCCACAGCCAGATTAACTGTTTTGCTGATATTAATAACTGAGAAAGTAGAGCAGCTATTTGTCTTTGTATGTTAGTGGATGCTTGAGGTATAGTGGTACATGATAGGTGATCACATACTCATTTGTGTCTCACCTGTGGTAGTATTTTGAAAACAATGTGTATTTATTGTCCCATCTATCTGGATATAATTTTTACATTCCAATTCATAGAACCATACAAGGAAAAAAATTCAGTCAAAACTCAGACATAATTTGCCTGTTTGCAAAGGTATTGAAAATGGTATCAGTGACATTTTTTGAAACATCTTGTGGGAAGCTTGAATTTGATCTAAGGATCAGTTATTGCATTTCCTCCTCTTATTCCTTAGGATCTTTCTAGAGTTCAAAGAATCTTGAAGTTAGTCCTTAAGGAGCATGTTTTCCTCTTCTGAAATGAAAGGCCACTTGTCTAGGGCTGTGCATTAGATGTGCACTACAAGCATCCTGAAATAAGAGATGTGTTATCTTGAATGATGCTGCTCATGATGTTCAAGAGGATGTACTCTTCAGTGATTCCTGCACACTTTCTCTGCAATCCCTTTTTGATCCTTGTTTGTAAATAACAATCACTTGGAAAGTTCCAGATTTTGAAGTGAGTGTCAGTGACACAAATTGGATGTGTTACCTTTTAAGTGTCTGGATAATCTTTGTAGGAATCTTGTCAAAAAGACAGCTCATTATTTTGTTTATACCTCTGCATTCCCATTACCTAACACAGGTAAGGTGCATTTCTCTTCCCTCATTTTATGATCAAAACATACCATTCACTTTTTAAACTTACTGTAGTAAAAACAAGTTTCAGGTATTGCTACATATGGAAGAATTGGAAGTGGAGCTGCTACACAGGCAGGACTGAGTACACAACAGAACCTGTTCAAGTGTGTAATGAGGAAGTTTCCTGTGTCCAGAGGAGGTTTGAGAAGGCAGACCCAGGGTGCTTAAAGGTGTTCATGTCTCCTCCTCTTTGCCAGCCTCAGTAGTTTGCTTGGTTACTATAACATTAACCACTGAACTTACAGTTAAATAGCAATGGATCATGGTGACTTAGTATTTGTTTCTTTTCAGTTACCCATGGATGTATAGTCTCCACAATCAAACTTTTCCTTCCAGATGGAATGGAAGCTCGATTACGATCAGAGTAAGAATAAGTATTCACATATAGTAAAATTCAACTACTGTATAATGAGGATTTGATGGATATTATGTTTAAAATCACCATAGGAACAGTTTCTTTCCCTGTGATTGTGCAAAGCAAGTAACTGAGAGCATGGTTCTTTGGCAGGCATTATGAAAAAAATTCCTGTTAAATTTTTTGTTTGGATCAAAATGCAAATATAACATTTACACAAGTGAAAATGTACAAAAATCTCTAAGTTACCAAATGCTATTTTACTCTGTTGAATTTGTAAACAAGAACAGCATACCCGCTCTTCATTGCTTTGTGTGAATTGGTTTAAATCTTAATAAATCAGTTTCAAAATAATTAAATTATGTAACTACTGAAAAAAAGTTGGCAAAGAATTTTTAGTATAGACCTTGTATTTATAATTTTAAAGTAGTTCTGTAACTTTGAAAATGTCTCTCAACATAGTATTTACTGGGTTTCCATGCTTGTATATTAACTCTACATTTTTATCTTAAAAACACAAAGCATCTTGATTAAATGCACAGGACTAGGAATCTTCTGGATTTTTGAACTGCTGTTCTGCATTTTGTGTTCACTTGCTTTATTTTATTTTTTTTAGTGTTATCCATGCTCCATTACCAAGTCCTGTTGACAAGGTAATTCACTAATTTGCCAATTTATGCCTTATTCATCCACATGCTGTATTCAGACTTGTTATAAAGAAATACAAAGAAATGGTGAAGTCTGCCCAGTTTACATTTTGATGTTTTTCACTGCCTTTTTTTACCTAGTTTAATGTTTTGAGGGACATTTAGGGTAGAGAATGTAAGACAGTATTACAGTGTATATTTGAAGGAAAGTTGACTTTTTACATTTTGGCACCTGAAACATGGCTTTGGAACAAAACCATTGATGTTGAGATGGTAATTTCCAGGTACAGGTTGACAGACTGAGAGGTCTTGCATAATTTAATACTTGATGTTCTGTGGGACCCAGGACCAGGTCATGATTTGGTGTTTGGATAAGGTCTGTTTTCTTTGTATTGTGTTTTTATGGAGGAGAAGCTGCACTGCACAGTCTGGAAAGTGCTGTTGTGTTCCCAAGGAAGATTGAGACCAAACCTCTCTGCTTCTCTTGTGTAGCTGAAGCTGCTCACTGTCGAGTCCAAGAGTCAGTATTGTCCAGGGAAATTCCTAAACTCAGCTTTGATAATGTGTGGGGTTTGTAGAAAAGCTGTTCATAGATACACCCTTGAAAAAAAGTCATCAGAAATTGATTAGTTCTCTAGTCTCTAAAAAGAATTAATAGGTTCAAATCAGAGTTTTAAATGTGAAGAAAAAAATTTCGAGAAACTGTGGGAACTTATTTGTGAAGCCAGCAGCAGCCTGAGGAGTTTATATACTGTGTTTAAGTTGAGATTGCAAAACAGTATATGGGCTTGAATCCAGGGCAAGGGTAGAAATTCTGAGCAGGGGCTGCAGGTGTAACTGTGAAAACAGTTAAAAATCCCGTGTAGGAAGCCTACAAGAATTAGTAAATAAACAGATTGGCTGAAACAAACCCACAGAACAACCCCTCCTCTTCTCTCCAAGTGAAGAGCAGTTTCAGTTGTTATTAAAAGATAATACAGGTATTCCTTAAATCTGAAATAGATACCTATAAAGGGAGATGATGACGATGATGATAACTGGTAGGTCAACAGAAAATGTGTGATTGTAGTGTGTGTGATGACATTGAATTGGAAGCCCACAATTTGTGTTTGTCCTCGGGCTGATGGCTTCACCTTTGTGCTCCTTGTTTCTTTTTTGTCAGTTTAATCTCAGCTGTAACAAAAGCCATAAACTCACTGGTGTGTTGGTGGTTCAAGAACTTGTGAAGACATAAACACAGTGGGGCCTGAGTCCTGAGCTGGGAAGTTGTGTGACTAAACAAAGCATAAATGTAACAGAAGAATAAGTGAAGGGAAATACTATTATTAGACAATCTTGAGTTTACCTTTGTGACAAGATTTAAATAAATTTTGCATTATTTGAGTTTAGTGAAAAATTCAAATCCATTCTGATTCTTTTCTTCTTTTCCAGGTTGCTGCTAACACTCCCAGTATGTATTCTCAGGAATTGTTTCAGCTTTCACAGTATCTACAAGTAGGTTTTCTTTTAAGGGCATTTAGTTTCCCTAAATATTTTTACTCAAAACACAAATCTTATGCTTTGGCTTGTATCTGTTGCAAACTATAAAGGAAGGGACAATGCTGGCAGGTCTTCTTTCTCATTGGCATCACCAGCCTTCCTGTGCCTGCTTCTGTGTCATTTTTAATAGATGTGTTTTTTCCCAAGATGTCAATATCACCAAAGGGTTAGACTGCAGAATGGCAGCACATTAAAGTGTGTGCTGATAGATATAAGTAAACTTTGTAGAAAGGATCATAAAATCAGCTTTCTGGAAAAGATATGAAAGCATTTTTACTGGTCAGTTCTGTCTAGGTTTAACTTATGTATAGTTCTACTGAACTATATTTTGCCTGTTTTTGTTTGTTAATGGCAATTTTTATTTGTTCACATCAGTGCTTAGGCTTTTAAACAGACACTATCTTTATATGTATGTGCTGACATAGCAGGAAGCAGCTCACGCAGATTCTCTTTCTTGGGAAGCCAAATACATACTCACTCACCAATCTGTTCACTCTCCATATCCTGGAGTTGTTAATGAAGACACTCTTCTATCTTCCTGTCATAAACCAAAGATCAAACAAAAATAGTAGTTCTTGCTTGGCATTTCTCTTTTGTGACCTCATTTGAGGATGAACAGCTCATTGCATGGGAGCTGCCAAGCTGCCTTTTGGTATCTGCAGTTTTGTTATTCAAATTATTGACAGAAGACAAAGTGTCTTTAAGCCTTGGAAGGAATAACAGTGTGTCCTCAGTATGTGCTATATATGCATGAAAAATGAAGGGTTTAGGAACCTAAGGTTATAGGATAGCATATTGTAATTAAACTATCCAAATAAAAGTGTGGATGGATAAAATGGAACGGGCTTATTATGGTTTTGAACATGTGACAGTGTTTGCTTCTCACATTTCCTGTTTTTATTGTATTTTGGAATCTCTTCTGTTGCTTCTGATTTCCTGGGTTGTTCTAGCTGAACTGACTGGTGCCCTGCTCTCTTCACAGGAAGCCTTACATCGGGAACAAATGTTGGAACAGAAGCTGGCAACCCTTCAGCGACTGCTTGCTGTCACACAAGAGGCTTCAGATACTAGTTGGCAGGTATCTGCAGGCATCCTTTTCCTTATGGATTGAACTAAGCAATGCCATAGAAATTTTAGCTATTCATGGGGGGAAAAGCAGCAGATATAATAGACTTCATGGTGGTTCTCTGAAACTGTGCAAAAGATAATGTTTAATAAATTTAGTGATTATGTACAAATTTGAAATAGCTATTAGTAGTAAGTACTCCAAAAAAATTCAGGTCTTTAAAGCAGAACTCTACTGGCACTACCTAAAGCACATGTTAATACTAAGGTGATCCTTCTTTTCTTCTAGGCTTTAATAGATGAAGATAGGCTGCTATCAAGACTAGAGGTTATGGGAAATCAGTTACAGGCTTGTTCAAAGGTAAGTAGTTAACTTAAAATTAAGTGCTAGGAATGCTGAAAGGTAGCTCTTTTCAAGGGTTTTGAAATTAGCTAGTTGTAGGAAAGCAGCTGGAACATAACCTTTCCAAAATAAGCTCGTGCAATTTTGGTAATTGGAGTAGCATGAAAACTGTAGATCTGTTCTGTATTTCAATCCATCTCACTAAATGGCTGTTTCCATTGCCCATATCCTGTCTTATATTCAGAGTAACAAATATGCACTGCCCTGGTTTAGGCCATCTATACATGCCTTGAATTTAATTTTTGTTTCTATTTCCTCTCAACTATCCACCTTATAAGAACTTTTTCTGTAGGTCCTGCTTAAAGTCTTTCATGTGGGACCTTGTAGGTTCCTGGTTTGTCAGACTGAAGGTCTGCTAGGCTTGACATTGTCATAGCAGTGCTCAAAAAAAGTCCCATAATTTTCCTGTAATCAAAGCTGGCCATTGGATATATGCTACTATACATACACCTCAAAAAATAACTTTACAGCCAGTCATGTCGAGAATCTTTGATCACTGATTTGTACTTAACCTTTTCCCATCTATCAGAAATTGCTAAACATTTTTGATAGAAGAGGCTTTACCACAATCTATTGTATTTAATCAACAAAATAGTAATTTCTGTTCTATCTCTGAATTCTCTTATGTGTGCAGAATCAAACAGAAGACAGTATACGAAAAGAGCTTATAGCATTACAGGAAGACAAACACAACTATGAGACAACAGCCAAAGAGTCCCTGAGGCGGGTCCTTCAGGAGAAAATCGAAGTGGTCAGAAAATTGTCTGAAGTGGAGGTACTCAAGTTTCATGCCTGGTCTTCTGGAAATGCTGGAACAGTTGTGACTGCTGCTGTTTAGATCCTTATTTTGTTGCCTGTAACATGCACTTGCAGGAAATTAAGTTGTATGTTTATTTCTCCTGTTGGACAGGACTAAGATTGTTAAACTCTTAATGACATACTATTCTCTCAGCTCCTCCTTTTTCTCCCAGTTTTCCAAATTCATGGAGCTGTCTTACAGAAGTTACTATGTGTGGGACATAGGTGAGGGGAAAATAACATATGTGCATTTTTTTAAAATGCTGCAACACTTTGTTTAGACTGTAAAATTGATGGAAAAGAGCACTTAACCACTTGTACAAAGTGCACTTTAAAATGAGCTTTTACAATTAAAATGCTGGACACTTTCTTCAAGTAAAATTTCTGCCCCTATAATATCTCACATTTCTCTCTTCTCCTGTCTTTTCTTTTTCCTTTGTCATTATTTGCTATATTCCCTTAGTTTAAAAAGTCTCATAAGGCTAGTTGGCATCCTATGCATTGGAAAAAATAGATCATCTGCGGTGTTTGGTAGTTTATTGTCTCTCTTTTTTTATTATTTATTGCACAATAATTCTGTCTTGCAGAGGAGTTTAAGTAATACAGAAGATGAATGTACACACCTGAAAGAAATGAATGAGCGGACTCAGGAAGAATTAAGGGAATTAGCTAATAAGTACAACGGAGCTGTAAATGAAATTAAAGATCTTTCTGACAAGCTAAAGGTAATGACAGAACTTCATCTGGCTTAGGATAGAAGTGTATGCATGGAACAAATAAATATAGTTAATTTCTAATGTAGTAAACAAAAAAGGTCAAGAGACTTTTTAAACAACATGTTAACATTAGAAAGATGCATATCATCTTTTATATATTCTTTTTGTTTAATTTTAATGGAATTGAAACTGTTATCAGTTAAGTAACTTCCTAAAATGATTCCTGCTTCGTTCACTTTGAAAGTTACCATCTTTCTGGAGCCAAAATATGTTATAGTATAAAATTATGTGTAGTATAAAGCTTTATATCCAGCTGCTTTTATATAGACAAATAACTTTCAAACTAAACTTCTTAAAGGTAAGAGGAATGAAAACTAGAATTAGAAATAAATTTGCATTTCATGTTGCCTCTTTGTGCAGTTACAAACATAACTAGAGTAACCACAGAGTAATAATATGGTTCATCTTCCATTTTGCTATCAAGTTTGTTATCAAACCAAATGTCTAATATATTAATATTTAAGGTTCTTTATGCTGGAGAACAGAATAATAGCATTATGATAAAGCCTGTTCTCCAAGAGTCTCCAATCTAGATAAGTAGAAGTTTGGAGGAGGATGGTAATGTTGTTACCTCTGGAGACCTGAGACAGTTGTTGCATTTGTCTTGGATAAATATTGGAATTGGAACCTAGGTTCCTAGTTCATCACCTCAAAGAGATTTTTCTTTCCAAATGAAAATGCTGAATCACTGCTCTTAAGACAGTTGTTTTCGCAGTAATGAGTTCATCACTGATGATGATGATGAGTATTCACAGAAGGATCAAAACTGAAACTTATTGCCTGGTTTTGAGAGAAGAGACTGTTTGAAACTTGTGATCATGAGATCCAGCAAGGAAAAAGATGTGGCTTTCAATCAAGTTGGTCTGGGCAGTGTTCTTTCAGTTCAGAAGGGCTCTTGGATTTTCATTGAATTGAGATGCTGGGAGCCTTTGGGTGTTTCTTAGTTCCTGGGCTCTGTTACTGTTGCTGTAAAATTTATGTTCCTCAGGCAAAAAGTTAGTTAAGATATTTTGGGATTTTCTCAGTCTACTTAAAGTGAAATTTATAGAAAAAGAAAAGATTTTGCTTGTTTTCATTTTCTTATTAGCAAAGAAGATTATTTATGTACATTTAGTTACAGAAAAATCAAGATGATCTGTTCTTTCACATGTTAATTTTGATTTGTTTGTGGATTTTTTCATCTTTTTGAGCAGGTAGCAGAAGGAAGGCAAGAAGAAATCCAACAGAAAGGACTGGCTGAGAAAAAGGAATTGCAGCATAAAATAGAGGAAATGGAAGAAAGGGAGCAAGAGCTTCAAGCAAAAATAGAAGCTTTGCAGGCTGATAACGACTTCACCAATGAGCGGCTGACTGCTTTACAAGGTTAGTCACTAGCGGGGGAGAAACTTTGATGATTTGTTTTTCTTTTAATCTGTGAAATACCTTTTTCTTGGACTTCTGTTTGCAGTACGGTTAGAACACCTTCAAGAGAAAACTCTTAAAGAACACAACAGCTTAGGTAGGTGTGCTCAGTTTCTTGTTTCGAGCTGGTTTCCGGATTTGCCGTGCGGTGCCTTTTGTTGGGAGAAGCTGGCGGTGCCGGTGTGGGCAGGAGCGCTCTGGCTCCCGCCGCTCCCGGCCCGGAGCTCCGGGATGGCGGCTCCGTGGCGGGGCAGGGCCGGCAGAGGGCGCTGCTGCCGCGGGTGTCCGCTCTGGCCCAGGCCCCGCGCCTTGGAGAGGCCTTGCAGCCCTTACATTTCAAATCCTTTCTTGTATATATATTCATATCTGTGTGTGTAATAGGCAGCGATTCCTTGCAGTTAAAAACCTTTTGTACGTTTGAACAAATAGCTACATGTTCTGTAGTAGGGAACACATCATTGCCCGTTTTTTTGCCCATTGTCTGACTAGGTACTTGTGAGGAGGTGGTATGAAAAGCCAGGTACATTTCAAAATGCTGTGTTTATAAAGAAACAAAACCCAAAACATTTTTCTTGGTTCCAAAAATAATGCCCTTTCTTAATCCTAGGCATACAAGTTGACGACTTCATACCTAAAATTAATGGGAGCACAGAGAAAGGTAGTGTATCTGAAGGCTACCTTTTGTCTTATGGTTGATGTTTGAAGATGAACAAATTCAAAATGTTCTCTAAAGTTTTACTTTGACTAATATTCTCTTTGAAAATGAAACTGAATTTGTCCACTCCTGACCAGCACTTTTTTTGCTTAGACTTTCAGTCATAATGTTTTTAGAAAGTTCTGTAAAATGTGACAAAACCACTTGGAGGCTGTCTTTTCTTGTTGGCTTTTTTTGTTTGTTTGTTTGTGGTGGGCTCTCACTGCAATCAGTAGGAGTGTACTGATGGCAGGCTTGTGACACAAGAAACTGGAGAACTCATTGACTGTTTTTCCTTTTAATTTTCCCTTTTAACACATAAATATATATTATTTTTCTAGTAAGTTGTGTATGGTAAGTAAAGTCAGCAAAACCTATTTTTTTTATAACTTCATTATGAAAAGTGTGAGTGTATAAAATTCATAAATAGTGGAAACTAACTTTTTAAAACTCAGGAGTGTCTTTATGTGAAACAGGAATTAATACAGATTGAACTAAGTGATAGGGTCTGTTAAAGACCAATTAATTAAAGCCAAATATTTTAGCTCATGTGTTTTAACATATGCCTGAAGTTTTTTGAGTCAAACTGTCCAATAAGAATATGCCCAATATTACATATAGGAAAGAGTATTCCAGTTATGATTCCAAATTCACTAAATAGTTTAATTGGCTGAGATATATTTGTTCTCTTATGTAAATTTTAATTTTTTCCTTGATGTACCTTGCTTTTACAGTCTGAGGAATGATAGTAGTATTAGTATGAAGGTTGGGGCACCTATATGGAGAACTCACGGTTTTAACTAATATCACAGTGTTTAAGGTTTACTGTATATGTTTTTGAACAGAATTTTAAATATATAGTTTTGAAACAGAATTTTAAACTGCATATGCATATTTGTAAATTAAGAGGTTTTTAACTATGGAAACCAATAGCAAAGATACCTCTTACTCGTCCAAATTTAAAAACTGGCCATTTAGAAATCATTATGTGATTATAACAAATATCATTGTATCACTGAAACTCACTTTTTTGTCAAAGTTGAAGAAGCAGTCCCTTTTGGACTTACTTTGGATGCATAAGAGTCAGTATCATCTGGATGAATGCATGGCAAGATAGATTCCTCCATCCTATGAATAACAGTGCAACTTGTGCTTTAACCTGGAAGGTTTAGGAAGCTGTTTAGCAATTTATTTTTCTATGAGTACAGACAACATATAACTGCTCATTCAAGTTGTCTTTCTGTGTTTATACAATCTATCACCTTTTTTCTGTCATGCACATACCATGCTAATTTATTTTTCTGTATTTTAGCGTAGTTTTTCATTATTCTGTCATTTGTACCACATTCTTCTGCATCTCTGCCATACCTGATCCATCCCCATCTCTCTGCCAGTTTACAGCTTGCTGCCCTGTGTTCCCTTCATGACAGTCTGTGCCTCTCTGCATCTTCCAGTCCTTTATGTAGCCCTGGTGTGACAGATGGGCAGTTCTTTGCGCTGTCAGATTTTGGATTTTGCTCTCTTAAAAGCAGCAGGAGGCAGTTACTGCTGAGTTTTTTTGCTGAGCAGTTTTGCATTGTTTTAGAAGAGCTAAGAATTTTGTGTTTATAATGCATATTGAGCAACTTTGGGAATGAAAGAGGAAAACTGTAAAACCATGTAAAATCAGTATGCTTTTAAAATTCCTTTTGTCTCTCTCTCTGTCTTTGTCTCTCTCAAAACTTCAGGTCAAGTGCTCAGGGGATGTGCACAGGCACAGTACCTGGCCATCACAAGAATAATGGTTTTACATTACTTTTTTCTGTGGCTGTCCATAGCAGTCAAGAGCTGTATTCTGAGTAGAGGAACTAAGAACTCATGGCCTCTCTAGAGGCTTTTCATGAAACAGCTCTTTCATAAAGCAAGTATATTCAGATTATGATGGTTAGGCATTAATTTTCTCTCATTGCACATGGAAAAGCTGGTGCAGAAGAGAGGAACTTTTTTGTACATCAAGCCCCTGATAAAAATTGTGTTGAAAAGTTGTTTCAAAAAGTGGTATTTTTCCCAGTGATTTGTACCACACTTGGCTTTCATCTTTAAATTTTGTGAGCCATGTATTACATAAAGAAAGGTACCAGAAATTTGTACACAGTCACTTAGAGGACCAGGTAAAAAGGAATAAAAGAAAGGAACTTTAAATAAGGAAAATAAATTTCACAGCCATGGTGCTGCTTTTTAAAAACTCTGTCCTTGTGAGTTAAAAATAGTTTACTTTTTAGAGTAATTTTGAAATATAGTAAAGCTTAGTATTGCAGCTGAGCTTCTGATGTCAGAGCTAATGATTGAACAATTTGGTTAGAATGTACCACATTCTGCAGATTTATACCAATAACAGCCTTTTCAGACTGCTGGACTCTTGGTCAAAGGAATTTTTGGTGTTCTTCAGAAAGGAAGTGTTTGCACCTTGAAGAGATGCAGGATTCTGATGGAGTTAGGGGCTGAACAAAGTCATGTAGAAGGACTTGAGTAACCCTGGGAATTGAGCCCAGTGTTAGGAACTCTGCTGTAGAACTGTCTTTTCAAAATGAAACTGTTTAAAAAGTGTAGGGAGGTATTCAACAACACTTTTAAAAGTGGGGTTAGATATGAAGGGGGTGTTAGATATGAAGTATCAACATGAAGGCTGATGAAAAACTTAAAAAATAGCCTTTTAAAGCTAATAAAAATGCTGAAGAATATAGGTTAAAAACATGTTTCTTTTGAAAATGCAGTTGAAGTACTTCTTTCTTTTGATCAGTTCAGAAGAGTAATCTATTTCCTAGTATCACTCAGACATCATTTCAATTTTATGTCTTGTCTGTTTGCATATTAACTCAGATTTCAAAAGTCCATTGTGAATACACTGACAAATATTGTTAATATGCCTTTCAAATTTTTTGTTGCATCAATTTGAAAATGATAAGAAGATGTAAACTGAAGTGTTTCTTTCTCTACTAGAGCACTTTCTTTCAAAGAGTGGAGGGGACTGCACTTTTATTCATCAGTTCATAGAATGTCAGAGTGAGTACAAGAGTGTTCACATTTGCTTTAAAAAAAACCAGAAAATCCAGAAAAGGTGTCTAAAACCAGAATTTGTCACTACTATTTAATATTTCTGTAGCAGCAGAAATTTTCTAAGCATGGAATTGTGGCATTGTGGTATTAAGCAGATGTCTGGTAGAAGCAGTAACAGGATATCTTTGCTCTTGCAAAGTGATGGTCACATTGTCTCTTTTTAGCACTTAATCCATTACTGTGCCCTGACAAACAAAAGGGTGGTGATATTGCCACATGATGTTTGAAACTGAGCGTAATTTTTCACCTGTTACAAATTAAGTTGAAAGCCTAACACTGTCAGTTTAAGCAAACATCACAGCAGTAGGACAGAGATAAGGTGCCTTTTCACATATTTATAATTTACCTGATAGTTACAGGCCTTACACATTCTTCAAATTAGTTGTTACAAAGAACAGAAAAGAAAACAAGTCCGTAGTTTGTGTGTGGAAATTCAAGAGACTGTTCTAAGGAAAACAGAAAATAAATGTGCAATACCAGAAAGATGTGTTATTCTAGAATGTGAAACATGTTTTTCAAAGCAAATAGCTTTTGAAAGTGAGTAACGAAACAGCACTGTCTGCACATCTATAACTAAAGAAAAACTGCAGATGTTAATACTTTTTGTCTATTGAGAGAAAAATATCATTAGAATGGACAGAGCAAAGTGCTATTAAACTTCAAAAAAACCCCTGCTTTTTTTAAACTTCAGAGTTTATAGAAATTATGTGCCTAAAGTTGAGCAGAGAAGCATTTAGAAGCAGAAATAAGACAGTACCTTTTTTTGACACTGTGCCCATTGGACTCCTTCCTCTCAAATTTTCATGAGGAAGTGTAGCAGACTTGTTTGACTTTACTGCTTGTGGTCCAGATTGCAGTGCCATAAACTGAATGACGTGATGCTGCTAATGTTTGTCTAAGAAAATTTAAACTGTCTTTATTTGAAAAATGTTTATTTTAAAAAATTAATGACTGGTAGCTGTCTTGTGTAAGGCTGCACTTTAAAATAATTCTAATTTTGCAAAGATCTTACATGAATCATCTTTGCTCAGTATGTAAAAATGAAGATAAATGTTTGTGTAAACAATTTTTTTGTCTAGACTGAACATGAAGAGCACCCTGTGTGATGTTCAAATACAAATTGATTGCCTGTTTTCATTGTTTGGATGTTAGCTTAACCTATTTTGACAAAACTTAGATTAGTATCACTTCTGCAAACTAAATGTGACCGGTGTTGTCACTATTGAGCAGGAAAACTGATCAACAGTACCTAGTAAAAGATTCTAAGGTGTAATAGAAGTACTAATAAGAGTAAAATTAAAATCAGTGTATTTTTGACAACCCTTTCTTGAGACATTGAAAGCTACAGAATGAAAACCCTCAAGGCCTCGACTGCCTCACTTTTAAAAGAATGAATATGACTTCAAAGGTTTCAGTATTTTGCGTTTTTTATGATAGTCAAAAGTTTTTACTATCACATCAAGAAAGCTTCCAAATCACCGGCTCTTGTATTTATTTTTGGACTGAAAATTTGCCTTTTCCAAATTCAAATATATCTAGCCAGTCTCACAGTGTCATGAGGTTAAAAACCGCAAAGTGCAGGATTTGTTATTTTCCCTTTGTATATAAATGCTGCCCTTCAGTCCTACTCCTCTTTGCTCTGAGTAGCTCTTGTGAGGGCTGGGAACTCCTGGGGCAAAACATTACAGTTCCAGAGATGGTCAGGAACTCAAGTTTTAGGGCACACAGCAGTGCAGAACAATATCATAAAGATGGGCAGTATAGAGATAGAATATCTAATTCATTCTGTGGTAGAATGTTGGGGTTTTGCCCAGAGATTTAAGTATTGAGAGAGGAGCAAGTTTATTACTGAAACAATAATAGTACAGTAAAAATCCCAGAAACAGGAAGGTTTATAAAATCCAGCTTCTGTAGGTTTTTAAAGCTATTTTGTAATTATTTTTGGTTTTTAAGCACAATGTGCTCACAATATCATCCAGCAACATGTCCTGATCTGTAACATCTGTAGACTGTTATGAAATCTGGCTCTGAATGATCTGGGAAGTCTTTCACTTCCTGATCATTACATCCAGTTCACTTGTTGCTCATTCCATAGCTTTTTTTAGTAATCACTGATGAAAATCAGTGGTACCAACAGCAAAAGTCATGGTGCTTCTTTTTGATAAGTACATGATATGCATTATTAGCAAAAATGTGGTGATGTATAGACCAAAGTGAGGTTTGTTTCCCTGCTAGCTTCCTGTCTTTCACTCCAATCTAACCCTTCTTTATTTGTGTCCTTAGTTTTTCTTATTTTGTGGTTTTTTGCATTTATGATTTTAAATGCAAGTCAACTTTTTTTCTTTTCACCAAGCTGATTTTTGCCAATTTATTAATAGTAGTTTTATGATTGATTGAATGGTTATTTTTAACTTTTCCTTTGATGTGCTGGTGTCAAGTAAAGTTAAAGCTGTTTAGTACCACTTTTTTCAGATGGTTGGAAATGTGTGTTGAGGGCCAGGCTTTTTTATTGGTTTTCAAAATTGGCCTGCTTCAAAGAGTATTTTAAAACAAAACATAAATGTAGAGGGGGTATGTTACTGAAGTGATAATTGTAATACTAAGAGAGCTTAGCTGTTATATTGCATGTAGTGATAGGCAACCTAAATCTAAAATGGAGTTCTTAAATTGAAAAGATAGGGAATGCCTATAAACCTAAAGAAAAGCTGGTTTTGGACTGCATTCATCAGCAAAAGGGAATATGGACACTCTTAAAGGTGAACTGAAAGCGTGACTTCACAGCAGATTGTTTCAGTAAAAACATTAGTTATATATGTATCTCTCTGCTTTCTGCTAAATAGTGACTGGATGGCATGAAAGTTAAAATGCTTTTGTGCCAGGAATTAAAGATAGGATCCTCACCCTAATTTATATTTTGGTAGCCAAGATTGAATGTCCTGATTCAAGGAAAACACTAACTGATTTAAAAATAAGTCAGGTTTATGAAGTTTTCTGAAATAGTAATATAAAAAGATGCAAAGATTTGAAAGAGATGTTTTAAAGAAGACTTTACTTTCTGCTTGTTGTCTGGATTCTGCCATTTTTAGTGAATAGGGTGGTGACAGTGAAAAATAAGATTCTATGTAGTTCAGTGATACCAACATCCAATTTTCTGTGTGTTATCTAAATACACACCAGCATGCTGAATTAAACTATTTTTGTTGGCTTATGCTGTATGCTGATGGTAGCATTCTTGAAAGATAGAGAATATTCACTTGTTCTGTAACTTAGGAGAGGTGTCAGTCAGCAAGTGAAAAGCACTGGCTGTGCCAGCCTTGGGTCAGGCTGGGCAAAGGGACTCATGTGCTGCTGCTCAGAGTCTTGGCTGAAGAGATAGTGCCAAGGAGACACCTTTTGTACAAATGGGGAAAGCAGTGGTGGACACTAGGATACAGTAAGCCACCATGGAAATGAAAAATAACAAATACATGCCTGCAGTTTCTCTTAGTCATGAGAATGGAGTGTGAAGAGCTGCTGCAAAGGTTTGTTTGGAAAACATCGGTGTTTCTGTCTTGTGCTATAATTATTCAGGGGTTAGCAGTTACTGAATTGTGAAAGCTAAGAGATCCATCAATTCATAATGCTAAGTTTTCCTCTGTAAGCTGATTATAGAAGCCTATTTTAAGCTAGCAGTCTAGCATAGATGAAGTGCTACCCCTTCAGATGAAGCAGTTGATAGCTACTTGTTTTTGTATTCAGCTGGTTTTTTGAGATCTACAGGGAGATTTCTTCAGCTATTTTCTTGCTGTCTTACTCTCTGCCCCCCTTCCAGTTGCAGTTGAGTTCTGGAATAATCATATATGAAGATTTTTGTTTAGATTTATTTAATTTTAAAATGGAAGAGGACTCACGATATCACTCATACTCCTGATTTGTGGCTGCCAGTAACTTGATTCCCTCCACGGTGCCTTCCTCAGTCTAGGCACAGTCATTCTCACCAGCTCTGAGGAACTCGAGGCTGTTCTGAACTTGGATGATGAGTGATCTCCTACAGTTGCTTGAGACCTAAGGCCAATCCTGAAAATCCAGTGTGTTGTTCTGTGTATTTCTGAAGCAGAATTAGTAAAATGCTGCTCTAGTGCAGGACAATATTTGTAAATAAAAGTAGGTGGAGGGAGCATCTCTTTTAGAGTCACTCACCTGGCTGTGGGGGAGGGAAGAGGATAGGACAAGCTTTTGGCCATGCAAACCCTTCTTCAGACCTCTGGAGTTTTTTGTCTGAAAGCATGTCTACCATCTAAGATTGTAAAAGATATCTTGTCCTGCATCTGTCCTTAGATTGTCATGGTTGCAGCACATGCCATCAGAAGAGTGCAGGGATGAGTTCATCTTCAGAGATACTTGAAGCTGGAAATGCTGACTAAAGTTCACTAATTATTTTTTCTTTTTAATTAAAAATTTGAAGAGGATTTAGTGTCATCCAGCTTCCTTGATCTGAACTCTCCTGTTTGTGCTTTTCATCCAGTTCTCTCTGTGTCTCAGTTACCTGTTAGCAGCACATGGAGTAATGGGCAGACTGGGTTCCCTGCCTGGTTATCAGGGATCCAGCAGGGAGAGCATGCAGAGGAGGCAGAGGCAGCTTCCAGCTTGATGTTTCAGGGGCTGTGAACGGCTTCCAGCGTGGTCTAAACTGCAATATCTACTCATAGACACTGAGGATGTGATCTGTAAGATGGGACCCTCAATAATTCTATGTTGGCATCGCTTCTTAAGGGATTTGAAATAATGATACCTCATCTGAAAAAAGAAATTAATTATTCAGTAGTTTTTAGTGTCTTTGATTAATCCAGTTCTGTTCTTCTCTTGGTGTTCCTGTTTGCCTTTGTGTCCTAGCAGGAGTTACAATGAAGTCAACAATCCAGTCTCAAATTCCACTTCTGAGGTTTTTGTGCACCTGACATACCTAAGTAGACTTCCCTAAAGTAGGAATGTGGTGCATTCCTAATTTTTTTTGAGGTTTGTGCAGCTCTCTTGAAAGACTTAAGCAAAGAAAGGCTGTTTCTGTGTGCCTTTCACAGGCACTGTTAAAGCACTTGTGATGTGGAGAGCGCTCCTCTATTGCTGTTTTACTGTGGCAGATGTATTTCTAGATTTCTGCTCTGTTGGGTGGATATCTATTTCAAGCAACCAGCTCTTAGAATTCCTTTTTTGATAACTAAACTTGAGAAATATGTTAATTATTTGTTGCTTCCGATTAGGTTTTTTTTGGAAGTACATAAAATTAATTTTTCTAAATTCTCATTAGTGAACTGAAGCATTATGTAAGTTAATAAGGAGAAATAATTATGCACTGTATCACAAAGTTCTGGTAGGCTTGTGTGCTCTGTTTCTTTATTCCATGTCAGAATAAAGTTTTTGTTCAAGCCTGAGTGGGAAGTAATATTATCAGCTTTTAATTTGGTCATGGAATGTGCTCTACGTAGATGTGTGCAGGGAAAAGCTTGTTAAATCTGAGCTTGGAAAGTAACACTTATTTTGTTTGGCAGACAAGATCATAGATGAAGGACATCTAACCAAAGTGGAAGAAACAAAGCTTTTGAAAGGTTAGACTTCTGGATTATTTAACTGTTTTTGAAGCATGCTCTTTGTCACTCACTGCATGTTCTGTGTTAAGCCAGCAGTTTGAGTTTTGATTCAATATGCTTTTGAGGAGAAATTCAATAAAGGGGAGGGAAATTGTTTGCTGAACTCTACTCCAAATACTATTGTATATGTAAGGTAAAAAGATTTAATGAAAACCACCATTGTTGCAGATTGACTGTGTGAAATGCAGTCTCAGTATTGACTGAGTTCTTACCTGAATATACATTTTTTTAAAAAATTACTAACATACAGTCATTTTTTGTAAATTCAATTCAAACTTTAATGCCTGCATGAATTTCAAACAGGATTTTGTTTTTATTATAGGGCTATATAGAAATAATGTTTGGTGTCATTTTAAGTTTTAAATTAAAGTATTTTAATTTGACTGTTTTCTAACTTACACTCTCACAACTTGGTAATAAGTATTAACCTCCTAAATATACCTTTTTCAAATATATCTCTGCATTTCATAACTGTTTTCTCTTATGTACAAAGCAAGTTAAATTAAAGGAACTAATTAGAAAAGACTTATCTTGTGAAGGAACAATCATCCTTACTTTGCAGTGCCAAAGTCAGGAATGCTACAAAGTGTGCAGGTCAAAATGTGTCTAATAATGTAAAATTGGACTTGTAGGCTCACTCCTCTCCTGCAGCTTTTTATTGATGTCTAGACATACCTCATTTTTGTACCCTCTGTCCTTCTGCAAAGTGTTGCATTGACTAAGTGTTAGCTTGCTAAAAGGTCCAGTATTTTAGAGACATTTTAATTTCCCTTCTCTTCCCTTAATGCATGAGTGACACCTTTAGCTCCTTTCTGTATGTGAGGAAGCTATAGACAAGGTGCCATATTTGGCAAAAGAATGCATACAATAACTGTAATGTAATGCTTGCATGCCCCTTCCATTGCAAAGCCCTGAGCTATTTTTAGTGTTTGGTAATATATTCTAACTCTTCAAGTATGATGTCAACACATTTTAATATACTTCATCACTTTGGCTATATTTATTCAGCTCAGTTTTATTATGGGAAATAGGAACAACTGCTGTGATATAATATAGTACAGGAAGGAGTTTTGTGCTTATGACTCTGGTTCCAGAATAGGAAGCAGGTTTCTGAATCATTTCTCTTTTAGATTTCTTCTGTTTCACATGTAGACACTGGTGCATCTTTCTTCTGGTGCCTAATCTTTTGTGCCTTGTTTCAGAGGGAGGAGGACAGGAGGGAGGAAGAAGCTGGTATACTGAGGGTGAGTGGGAGGGAAGTATATAAGGGGGAGCTGTGGAAGAGAGAATTAATTCAGTGGTTGGAGCTGCACTGTTCCTCCCATTTTGCACAGAGCAGGAAAGCAGTGTTTCCATGGATGCCCAGATATGGTAAAGTTAGTTGGATACAGACCTTGCTCAGCTTAGTGCTCCTGGATCGGCCACTAAGATCAGTGACATGGGTGAGGCTTTTAGGTTATACTTTTCTTAATCCTTTAAAATAATGTATTACTTGGGTTAGTAATGACTACAGTTTTATGACAATCCTGTGAGCTTGGTTCTGTATGATGCATGTAAAATGTTTTGATTTGAAACATCTTTAGATATTAGTTAAAAGCCTTATTCCTAAAAATAGGAAAGTACCCTTTTTGTTTTAGCAGAAAATCTCCCCTGATGATTAAGTTTTTAACTACTGTAATCATTATGAACTTTGGAATCTGTTGAAATCATGGGAGTTGTGTTTGGAATAGCTGCCAGTTCTGAACCTCTAATGTACTTTAACTGTACAGGTGCTTTTCCCTTCCCTCCTCTCCAGTGATTTTGGTTGCATTAGGATGGGAAGAGTCTGGCTCTTCATCAGCTGCTTTATTTGTGCTTGCTGCCTTCTGTTTCATGTACAAGTGGATGTTATTCTGGCACAGAGTGATAGAAAACTTTTCATGTTAGATGAAGAAAACTTGGTGTTTTGTTTTTTTTTTCTGTTAACCTGTCTGTGTTTTGTCATGTTGATTTCCCTGTGTAGGTGCACAGGTTGTCTCCAGTTTCCACTTCTTTCATCTTGGAGGAATTTAGTTCTGTGTGTTCTCTTCTTATTTGGAAAAGCTGTCTCATTTCTGCTTTGGTTTTTACTTTTTTTTGTATACTAACCCTGTTGGTATAACACTATTTATTTATTGATGTGCTTCTTTCTTCCTGTGTCCTGGTACTGCATTGCTGCATGCACGTTATCTATTTGTGGTGAAATTATTTGTGTTCACTGTGCTTTTCTGCATGGATGGTAGAAGTAAAGTCTGTGTACTGGGAATGCTGCATTGGCCCCACTTTATATAATATCTCTGCCTGGAATGTGAGACTCAGAGGAAACCTCTGTTAATCTGCAGGTGGGCAGCAGTGCTGTCAAACCAAGGCTCTGAACAGGCAGCCAAGAAAGATTTCATTTTGCATAACCTCACCTGCATGTTGGTGACATTTTCTTGCTGACAGACCTGCTGGGTTAGCCCACACCAGAGATGGTGTGTCCTCCTTTAACCAGAGTTGTTATTTAAGAAAAATTTAAAAAAAAAAAAATCAGTCATAAAATATTTAGATTTTGGGTCAGGGGTGATTCTGTGTGGGAAAAGGATGCACTGGTATAATTAAGTCTCCTCATCTTTTGAAAATACCTGGTCTCCACTAAAAATCGAGAATTGGGGAGAAAAATCAAACTACCAACGAAAGCAAACCAAACAAAAAATAACTCTATAGCTTCACTAAGCTGCATGTAATAATGTGCAGAATTATACAGGGACTTCATGAAGGTATTTTTTAGGTGAGAACTACATGCACTACTTTCTGTTAATACAATTTTCACTGAAGAGTTTTTCTAGAAATTAGTGTATTAATTTATATTGCTGTGATTCTCTAATGGTTCACACCACACTTCTTTTTGACAGTACAGTAAGTACAAGGCTTGTTATTATTTTATTTGTCCAAAATACTGAAACACAGTTTCATTCTTAACTGCAGTTTCTTTCTGACCTGCTACAGTATCTGCATTGTTCTAGTTTTCTTTTCTTATTTGTTTGCTGATTGAATCAGCTTTTGCACAGTTCCAGCTGGCAAGAACTCAGCATTAACCCAAGTTCAAGCTGTGCACGAGGCAGTTGCATCCCCTATTAGAGGCTAGGCTGGGTTAATGACTCCGGGGATGCGGAATCCATTTTAGCCCAGACTTGCAAAGAAATAAGCAACCACCAGGTTTTTAACTGTTTCTTGAACTAAGTTGCTTTCTACTGACATTCAGCAGTAGTTAGGTGTACAGGAGAAATGATGAACAAAGCATTTACTGATTGTAGTTGCTTTTCCTTTTCTCTTGCAGAGAATCAAGCACGAGTCAAAGAATCGAACGATTTGTCCGACACCCTTAGCCCAAGCAAGGAGAAAAGCAGCGACGACACTACAGGTGAGAGTTTAGCTCACATTTCTGTAACATCTGATCAGTTTGAATCAAATCTAATTAGTCATGAGCATTTGCTTAAAAGAATGGAGTGCATTATGCAGAGTCAGATAGAAGCTTAGAGCAGTTTTGTCTATTTTGTGGCTTCGTACGTGACTCTTGTAAATTGAGAAGAACATAAAAGCTTCTCTACATGCAAAGAATGTGTCTGTGAAAACTGTCTGCAGTCTGCCTGCTCTCTGAAAGGTGTGGGGTTTTTTTTTAGATGCTCAAATGGATGACCAAGATCTAAATGAACCTATTGCTAAAGTAGCTCTTCTAAAAGGTAAACAAGTTTACTTTTGCAACTTTAGATGCATAATCTGTATATGTCATCTTTTTATCTACCTGGTTTTTATCAAATGTGCATTGAAGTAGAATGCTGAAATTCAAAGGTTTTAATTGTGTAGTAGGGAAGAGTTAAATTTAAATATTAGTAATGACTCCTGTGGGTGATGTGATATAAAAGCACACTTTTGAGTGTTGCTATAGAAATAATCCATGTACAAAGGTAATTTCTGCACTCACCAACGCTGTTCTAGGAATTTACATGTTATAACTTCAAGTTGAGTTGAGAAGAAGAGTCAACACACATTTAAGACTGATAGCTGTGGGGAGGAGGGATTCTTCCATCACTGACATTTTTTCAAGCATTGTTAGATTTTACTTGCATAGCTTCCATCACTGTCAGACACCCTTCTGTTAGTTTGCAGCTGATGGGTTGATCAAAACAAGATTTTAGATCTTCTTTTTAACACAATCAAGATTTGAAGTTTGTGTTATAACTCTATTTAGAACGATTGCTGAGGCTTAGCTTTGAGCTTCATTGCTATCAAAGTAAAATTTTTTATTGTTTTTTGCAGTGAAGGCGTGTACTTAAAACTTGATTAGCAGGCTGATCTTTACATATTCATGAGCTGAAGTGTTTTGTGGTCTATTAATTAGTTGTTACATTTAGCCTACTGAAAATTAATTTTATACTTTTTGTACTACTAGACTCTTGATAAGATCTGTAAAATTATGCTTATATTGGGCTCAGAAGTAAAAAAAAAAGTCACAGTTCTTTGTGATTGAGAAAGACAGGAAACCATAACGGAACGTAGGAGACCGGTAAAAGAGCTTTTTTTCTGCAATTGTTTACACTCCCTAATTTTATGACAGAAAGGCTTCCAAAAATTGCACAAATTACTTTTGCTGTTTGGCAACATATGTGAAGTTGAGTTTGATATTTCCCAGTGGACATCAGTTCAGCAAAGCAATTTAGAAAGGAGCTTTTGAGATACTGAGCATGTTCCATTTGGGGTTTACTCTAATACCTGCAATTAATAACGAGTATATTCAGTAACTTCCTATGCTAGAAGGTAGAATTTGATAATGTTGTTTGTAGTGATTATGATTGCCTTATTTTTGGTTATAAATTTGAGATTGGCAACAACTTTTCTCTTCCTCTTGCTATTTATGGGCATTCCTATTTTGCTCTCACGGAATCATTACAAAATATCTGTACAATGAATCATTTGCCCTTTTAATTTTTATGACGAGCCTATAAACACAGAGATTGGAGTTTTTTCAGAGAGCTTCTTCATGTGCCTGACTTTGCCCTAAAAAGGATTTTATTTGCCACAGAAAAGCTTTCAAGTGGACTTGTTATGGAGTCCTGTAATTAAGGAAGAGTGAGAACATTTCTGATCTGGCGGCTGTTTGGAATGCGGAAACGGCCGCTGGAAAAGGCAGCGGTCTCGTTGGAATTTCCAAAACAAATTAATGGAACAAGAAAATGATGAGACTTCTAATTGCTGTAGTTTCCTCCAAGCATTTTCCATCAAAATTTTTGAGTGCATTCAGGATTTGATTCAACTTCCTACAAGTTAGAATCTGGTGAGGAGGGGAAGGGGGAAGCTGTCACAGATTAGTTGGCTTTGCTTTTTCCCCCACGAGGTAAACGACTTCATTAACCATTCATAACAATTCCCTGGGCACTTCTGTTTAAACTGGCTGTTTGTGACTACTTACTGCAAAGTTAAGGACAGGTAAATGTTAAACAGATGGAAAGAAGCAATAAATGTCATTGTAAGGTTGGTCATCTTGTTCTTGCCACCGTCCCTGTGTTTTCTCAGTTACTAGAAGACTGATCCATGGAATCTTAATAGGAAATGTTTTTAGTTGAGGGTTTGCTGAATAGTGGTAATTTAAATAAGAAATTTTGAAAATCAACAATGGTCTGTCAATTCAGAAAGTTTGTGAACCATTGTTTTATGCTGGAATAGCAGGAATTTTAATTATATGATAAAGTTTCCTTCATGTGGATCTTATGAAGCTTGTCTGGCTTCACCAGAGTACCCTGAAAATTGTCTTCTGCATCACCTGAGAAATTCTGCAAAATTCTGAAAGTGAACTTTGAGAAGTGAGGCTTGAAGAAATACCAGCCTGCTCATAAAGTTGCTTCCACAGGCCAGGCACATACAGATAAGGGATCGATTAAGACCACAGCCTGTGTGGGATTCTGTATCATCTGTGATTAAAATTGTTAGAAAAAAGTTTTTTAAACAATTTTTAAATTACTATTAGAGTCAATGTTAAGGGAAGCCTCATTGTGTGTGTGGGAAACAAAGTGGTGTTAATTGAGAATGTTTCTTGTAGTGTGGCAAACAAACTGATCACAGATTAAAATTTTCCATGAGGTAGAAAAAATGAATGAGAGTTTTCAAACTGCTGTATTTGCCTTTTTTTAAATTAATTTTTTCTGGCACCTTCTTGTAATTAGTGATAACTGCTTAGCTTTCTCTGAGAACAGTTAATAGTGATGTGGATTTGCTTCTTAAGGGAACTAAATCTAGGCATGATGATATTTAGTAGTTTTATTATTTATAAATGGAGCAATCCTACTCACTGAAGAATTATTTTTCAAAACTAGTGTTAGCACAAAAATGGTATTTACTTTGAACTGAAAGACATTAAAGAAATTTTCAGTTTCGATAAGACTAAAAAGTGAATATTATCTTGTGTTTATTTCTTGGCTTTTGATTTAGAAGCGTCAGGCACATGGAAACTTCTCTTTTGTGCTGGAGCAGGAAAGGGTTTTTACCTTGAATGTGCCTTTGCTAAACAGATTGTGTTGTCCCTTAAAGTGAGCCTCTCATCTCCTTTGGAGCAGTACTGTCTTTTATGCTGTGTGCTTTCATTGACTACAAAACACTGCGCACCAGAAAGTTCATTTAGGGTGTCTGCTGTTGGATTTGGGACACTGCTTCTTTATCAGGCATTATTTGAGCATAATTTGTCAACTTCCTCATCCATTTCTTCTGCAAATTCTCATTAAGAAGGGTCTAATTGCCCCAAGTCTTTATCCATGAGAAATTAAGAACAAAACATGTTCAGTAAAGAGAAACTTGGATTTAGAACTAATAAACTATAAAACAAAGTCTTTGGATGAAATATGTAGTCCTCTCTGTTCTTTCTGCTCTCATAATTTCATTCTGAAAAAGTCTAAAAGCATATGTGTGTCCTCATCTCTACTCAAACCCACCAGATCTTTACTGTGAGAGCAGGAAAAACAGTCCCTTTCCTTAGAGAGATGCAGTATGAATACTTTAGCATGATTTGCTAAACAATTTTCTTAACTGAGAGAACAAAAAAATATAATTACTTTATTGTTAACATATACAGTTAAATATGAATGTCAAAAGTATAATGATGAACTAAATTATAGCTTCTTTTTATTTTTTCCTGGTTAGTGAAAGGTCCAGACAACCCAAGTAATATTTTTTCTAAGCCTTTATCTTAAATCCATATGGTCTGTAGTTGCAGATGTTTATTGACCAGGTAGCTGTGTAACATGTACCTTTATTTTCCTCCCTCTCCCATGATACACAGCAGGAATACTTTCACCAATTTCCCTTCTTCTCACCCAACAAGCTTTATATCAAGTTTTAGCCCTCTACCTAAAGAGTTTGTTACTGCTGTTTGTGCCTATTGAACGATCTGTTTCTGCACAGACACTACTTAAGGAAAATGCAGTAAATGAGAGTTTCCTGGATGCAGTTCCTGGCACTGCAGATGCCTGCAGGCTAAAGTGTTCCTGCTTCTAGTTTCTAGTGTGTGCCTATTAGAGGACACTGCTCTTAGTTATGAATACTTAGTTTTCCTCTTTTAAATTCCTCCAAAACTTCAGCTGTAAAAGTATTTAATTTGTCTGTGACTGCAACTCATCTCTTGTAAGCCAATAGGCATTTAATAAGCATTTTGGCTAATACAAAACTTATGGGGAAGAGCAAATGATTTTATTTAGAGTTAAAATAATATGCATGGATATCTGATCCTGTTAAATATATACCTAATACTTTAGGATATAATTTTAAAAATTCAAGGGTAAAATTTATGTTAGTATTCACTAAGGCCACTGAATGAAATAAGGAGGCTGGATTTTTCTTTCTTTTTTTTTTAATTAATTTTGTTTCAGACAATGTTTCTTTCCTGGTTGGTCCCCAGAGGGAAAGGGAGAGGCCAAGCCTGGCAGTGGTGGGTGGGTGGCAGTAGTGAAACACAAACAGCAGCTCCTGCCTGAGCCTGCCAAGTCAGACTTAGAGCAGCTTCCTTTAACAGAGACACGTTGTACACACACTCAGGGATTGTCTTGGGCTTGGTGTTCTTCACTTTTGTCAATCCAGAAGTCCTTGCCAATCTACACAGTGTTTTAAAAAACTCCCTAATTCTTCCTTGTTATTTTTTATTTTATACTGCATGTTATATATAATGAATGTTTTAAAGTTTGCATATGTTTTACTCCTTTTAAAAGTATATTAACATTTTTTGCTAATATTTGCCTAATCCAGTTTTGAGTTTACTTTAACTAACTTTGGAAGATTTGAGTAAAAAGTTGCCAGTTATCACATGGCAGTGCAAATAAAGCTGCTGTACAAATCTTATGATTTAAAGAAAATGTTCTTTTATCAGATGAATTGCAGGGTGCACAATCAGAGACTGAGGCTAAGCAAGAAATTCAGCAACTGCACAAGGAGCTGATTGAAGCCCAAGAGCTAGCTAGGACAAGTAACCAAAAATGCTTTGAACTTCAAGGTGAGACCCAGATCAACTTGGTTGTGTAGGGTAGTCATTAAAATTGTATTTATCAGGTAGTTCAAGATAAACCAACATGTTTTCATAATATTAAATACATTTTTGACTCTGTATATTTTGTTCTTACTTCAGTCAGATAATTAATTCAATTGAATGTCTTCAGTGGTAGTTCTTTGTTTAGATCATCCTATCAGCTATGTAGCTCTATTGTTTTTGAGGAAATAGTGTAGTCCAGTTGAATTGCATATTGTTCAGTGTTCTTTAGGGGTTCTATTTACAGCTTTTTTTTTTTCTTCCTCCCACACCAGTTTGCATTTAGCTCACATGGAGTTTTCGGATCAGGCAACAGATTATATTAATTTCAAATTAATTGTAATACTACCATGATAATGGAATGATGTCTTAGTATTAACTTTTATTAAACTACTTACACAGTTACTACCTTTGATAACTTCCTGAAATAATATGTTTGTTTAATCTTTTTATTTAAGGGGAAATTACAACTAAAACTAATTACACATCTGAAATACATATTACTAACAAAAACTCTTGGGCACATTTTCATTTTTATTTATAGCACTCTTGGAAGAAGAGAGAAAAGCATATCGAGTGCAAGTTGAAGAATCTAACAAGCAAATAAATATTCTGCAAGGTAGGAATTTACTTTTTTTCACCTGAGTCTTTAGGGAAAATACATAGTTTTGACTGTTTCTGTGGCATCATGATCACTAGTGAAGGAAAATGTTAATTGAGTGTATGTTTTCAATCTGATTTCTTTCACCATAGCTTTGCATTGTACTGTGGAATGTTTCCTGTCAATTCCTATGGTTCTAATAGTAAGTTAGAAAATGGAAGAGAGGCAATCTGTAATAGATACCTCTTCTTCTCCTTAGTCTTTGTCATTTCCCTGGATCTGAATGATCCAGGGATTCTTGCTGTGACTGCCTTCAGAGCACTCAGAAGTTTTAGGCATTTTTGTGCTGCTCAGTCTCCTCACTTCATTATAGGATCGTCTTAAAGAGATTTTTCATCCACATCCATAGCCAACCTCAGCGCATGCAGTAAAGTTTCTGCAACAGAGGCCTTGGCCCATGCTTTTTTGGAAAGTGATATAACCAACCAATCATGGTCTTTTCAACCCAAAATGATTATAGCAGGATGTAATCCCATGATTGACATAACTGCTGAGTTACGTATTCTGTATCACATTAACTTGTCATCCAGGGCATGTGAGTGAGCTCCTTGGTCTAGAGTCTGTCAGTCTGTCTAGCCTTAAAATCAGCAAAGGTTATATTATATTGTGAGCAAGCTTTAGTTTGAAGAGCTACACAATCACTGATTGTTACAAAACCTAGGAGCTTCAAACCTTGCAATCGTTGTCAGAATATCATTTGGTTTGGACCCAAAAATGGCTTGAAGGTAGATAAGCAGACAGGCAGATGGACTGATAGTCCTAGCTCTCTTGGGAAGTCAGAACAGCCCTAGCAAATTCCTTTCTGGGCAGTAGTTGCTTGTGTAAGGTGGTACTTGCCATATGCCAGTTACACTGAAGAACTTCTGTAATAGCACTGTTTTATGTGAATGTCAACAAGGAACATTTACATTTTCTGCCATTGCTCCTGTAAGAAAGAGAAGCTTACAGAATCTTCAGAACAAGAGGACCAATTTAATTTTGGGTGCTATCTTGCTAATAATGAAAATTCTCCGAGTAGTAAGTGCTGTAACAAAAGTTAGAAAATATTTGATAGTTATTTCTATGCAGAAGAAAAAGAAATATTTTTTTCCTCTCAAAAGGAGAGAATGGAGGTAGCAGCTTGACAGAGCCAAACTTTACTGCAAGATGCCTGTTGTCAATTCAGTACTTTTTTGTTTTCTGGGGTCCTTCTTGCTGATGTTTCCTCCTCTCCCCACTGTAGTTCAAAATGTTCTGATGTTTATTGTATGCTTGCTGCTTCCCAAACTTTTAGGGTGTGACGCATCTCACAATTTGGGAAAAGTTGTCAGGATTCTCCCTTGGCACCCACTGTGAACTGCAGAGGAGAAAAAAAAAACAACTGGCAGCTTTAAGCAGTACTATTTCTTGAAGTATTTTCATGGAATCAGTGTTTTAGGCCAGCCAGCGTTGTTGGCTCTATATGTTTGTTACAGAGAAGAGGAAGTGCCAGAGAAACACTGAGGTCGTGTCTCTACGTGTGAAGTTCATTAAATGAACAAATAGGCAGAGCAAGGAAATGCAAGTAACTTCTTGCTCCTTATTTAAAAAAAATTAAAGAAGTAAAGCATTCAGTTTAGATGAGGTAATGGCTTACATAAACGAGAGATGTAATGGAAGTTTTCTTTCTAATTGTCTTTTCAAATTATATCTTATACTTCAGAAATGATTCCCATATCCTTAGTAGTAATTTTCCTGGGTAAGTTATTTCTACAACTCCACCAAAGTTAGAACTCCTGTGTGTCTTTGGATTTTCAGTTCAACACTCTGGTTGTTTTCACACATGAACATCTAAAGGGAGAGTTGTTCATCACCAACATGCACAGAATAAAACAACACATTTCCTTGAAATGCTGCCAAAACCAAGAACCGGGAGTTTAGCTTGCCTTGATGAAGAAAATAGTATCAGGAAGATATGGTTTGCATTCCTGTGCTGAGGCACCTGTTGTATTAGCAAGTTGTAGTTTGTGGTTTAGAGCATATTATTTTGGTAGCTTCTCATGTAAGGATGCTTGGACAGGCAGCTGTTGATACCTCACGTGTTGTCTTAGTGTCAGGTTGTTCTGAGCCACTACTTCATTTGCTACTCTGTTAGTATAACCCTGTAGAAATTATTTTCAAACAAAGTGGTAATAAGTCTCATGTTGCTCATATGTATTTAAAAATCTGTCATACTGCAGATGTCTTTGTTGTGGAACACAGACTGTTTCATCTTATACAGAGTTGTGTGAAATTAATTTACTGTTGTCTATAATAACTCTTAGATATTACAAGATATATAATATCTACACTGTATTTTCCCATGATGTCTTTTTCCTCCAAAGTGGGGAATTGGCTAATTCTTAGGTTCTTTAGTGTATCTAATGAGATAAATGTCCTGCTGGAACCTGTTTAGAGGAGGGCACAAAAAAGGTGATTTTTTTCTTCATTGTACATCAACTAAGTTACATCAACAAAGTTTCTAGGTTGTACCAGTATATGAATTCTTTCTGTATTACTCTATATCCAGTTACTGGAAAACATCAAATATAATTGTCATGAAAGTGCAAGTCTCTCTTAACTTTGATCTATCAGTTTACAGCAAGACTCACATTCTCCCTGTCATTTTCTGTAATGGATTGAGAGGACAAAAATAAATACAAGTAATCTAGGAAGGTTACTCAGCTTTGGTTATCCGCCCCTTGCTTTTCAGTGTCCTTGTTTTGCCCTTTGACTCTGAAACATAACTTTCAATATATAATTCTGACCTCTACAGTGTCTTACATTAGGGTTTCAAATGCTGTTAAGAATTTTACTTTTTCTTCTCAGAGTAATTCTTCATATATTTTATAGTTGCTTTTTTTGCCTGTTGAAATCAGTAAAATACATCTGAACTCTGATGTGTGTTTTTTGAAAAGTAAAACAAAACCACAGCACATTAAATACTTTGCTTCCATCAGTCAAGGCTAGAACTGTAGTTTTGTTGTTCTTTCATACTTCCCTTTCCTCTCTACTGTACTTTTTTTCCCAACTGTTTGCCCTGGCTTCTATTTACATGTGTGCTTATGAAAAATTGTGCTTAGAGATGTCTTTTATAATGAAATGGTCTTAGATGGGAATAATTTATAAGGTTTGCTTCATGATTTGCAGAAATGTCAAGTAGCCTAGCATGTATGGGACTGCTGCACATTTACAGTAAACTGTAGGTGCTAAAGGACCTTCTTCTAGCTCAGTATATTTGGTGCAGCTGCCCCTTTCGATTGAAAATTCATCTTGTGCTTTGAAAAATACTTTTTGCAAAGAAATAATGTTTATTTCCTCTACTACATGTTGAGAATGGAGTAGAAATTACTCTGTGCCTCTAATATTTATAGCCATCACAAGTTAGCTGCTGAACAGGCACACATTTCCAGTGTAGCTTTGCAAATGTTTGGCTTGTGACAGAAGCTTTCTTGCTTTTCCTCTTGTCCATGATAGCCCCAATGTCCTTGTTCTATAATACTTGTTTTGCTTACAATGAAGTTGGAACTAAATCTTGGTTTCAGATTTTGGACAGTTGCTTTGGTATCACACACACAGCACAGCCTTCTCTAAGAAAGCTTTGTCCAGACATAATTTTGGTTTCTTTTGACTCTCTGTATCACATAGCCCACATAGGTGTCTCTTGAAGAGTACAGCATTTGACAGGATTAATCTATTTTTTCAATTGCATTAGGCTTCTTTAGTCCTGTTAAACTTCAGCATGTTGAGAGAGGGAGTTAGGTTTTTTAGGGTTTTTGTAAATACAGTTTTAAAAAATACGAACACAAATGTCTGTTTTCCAGCTCAGCTGCGAAGGTTACAAGAAGAAATTGAGAATCTTCGTAAGGAAAAGGAGAATGAAATTTCAACCACTAGAAATGAACTAGTCAGTGCTCAAAATGAGATTCTGTCACTTCAACAAGTAGCAGAAAAGGCAGCATCAGAACGAGATACAGACATCTCTGCATTGCAAGCTGAGCTGCAGACGGTGCGAGCGGAGCTTGAACGGTGGAGGAAAGATGCCTCGGATTATGAAAAAGAAATTGTCAGTCTGCAAGCCAGTTTCCAGCTCAAATGCCAGCAGTGTGAGGAGCAGCAGAAGGAGGAGGCCTCTCGCTTGAAAGGTGCTTGTTTGACAGGATGTCTCAGACCGCTGCTAACAGAGCCTCCTTGGCCATGTGGGGACTGCCGGTTACTCGATCACTGTCTGTCCCTTGGTGCTCATTCCCTGTCTGGGGGTTTTTGTATGTGTGTCGAGGTAGCAGTGCTAGAAAAGGTGTTTGGCATGCTTCATTAAATAGTAATTATCAATTATGCCTAAATTAACATAGATACTCTTTCAGATCAGGAGTAGAGCATGTCTAATTCCACAGAGAAAAGATGGAAAACTTTTACAGTTTGAGGGATTCATACTGCCACAGACTTCCAAGAGCACTTGTGCAACTTCTCTATAATTTAAGCCTCTAAAGGGGGAACTTCTGACCTTTTAATTCTTCTACCAAAGCTTCACTTGAGACAAATAACTGTATATTATGGCTTAATGAAACTGGTGATACCATCTCGTTTTTAACATAAAAAATAGTTAAATTTAAAATGAAAGCTTTATTCTGAATGCATGGTGCAGAGATGTAACAATACCTTGTTCTGAGCCAGCATAGGGATGCTTTTAGGCTCATTCATTTGCATTTCCCTTTACCTATAATGCACCCACATCTCATGAATATTGGCTGGGAGCTGCTACTCCAGGCCTGTAGCTTCAAGTCTTGGAGAATCTGCTCATAGAGTTCCAAAGCTCATGCTGAAAGTTTGTATGTCACAGGGAAGCTGCCACACATAAAATATGCTTTAAATTCTGACTCAGTTAATCTTTGTGCAGGTGTCAGAGAAACCTTTTTCCAGTTCAGATTCTGGTCTTTATCATTGTATTATTAAGATGTATATAATACTGATTTTTAATGTCTTTTTTCCAGGGACTGTTTTATTTCAAAGATCTTATTTTCATCCTTTATTTAATGCTTTAAACATTATTTTCCTTGTAATGGATGCATGGTATCTAGTGATTCTCGTTTGCTATATTCAAGCCTGGGTAATGATTTTCTTCAATGGTTTTCTACCAGTGTTCTTCAAATACTAGAGGAGATCCTTAAAAAGACTCTTTTCTACTCCTTTGTGCCTTAGAAAAAGCTTTAATGAAAAAAATAATTTGCCTGATAATGGCTCACAAACCTCATAACAGTAGAAGATACTGTAATGTGTTGCAGGTGCTCATGAGAGAATTCATGTGACATGATTACAAACAAGTATATTGGAGATTTACCACTGATGACAGCTTTTCCTCTGTTATTAGCTGGTGTTACTTGAAGCAGTCATGAAATAATTTTACTCAATTGAATTAAATTTTATTTATTGCAGGTGAACTTGAAAAGCTGAAGGCAGAGTGGATTGCTCTGGAAGCTGAATGTGTTAAACTGAGGAAGGAAAATACTTCACTTACATCTGAACTTCAGCGACAAGAAAAGGAGCTTTCTAGGTAAGGCCACAATGGATTTGTCTGGGAGGTACCACAGTAGCTGAAGAGTTCTGTTGTTGTTGGCTTTCCCTCCCAAAAGAGGTAATAAATGTTAATTACACACACTGAGCTGTGGACATATATTTGAAAGCAAGACCATGGCCAGCCTTTTGTGTCAGTCCTCTCTATAGGGAGACGATTATGGTCTGTACTTCTGATTGCTCTAAGCTGATATTTACGTATTAAAAACAATGTGTGAAGCTTTCAAGGGTGAAAAGTGCCTGTTTGTTTAAATTTAAAATGCATGAAGAATCAATTGAACTTTGTTTTTCAGCTCTCAGAAGCAGAGTTTAGCACTAACCAGCGATATAAGTGTTCTTGAAATGTCTCGGAAGGAGCTTGAAAATCAGATGGGAACTTTGAGAGAAAAGCATCAACGGGATGCAGCCAGTCTGAAAACTCAACTCAGTGAAGCTGAGAGTCAAGCAAAAGACGTTCAGAAAGAGGTAACATGAAATATTTCTGTTTTGTAAGAATATAATGCCCAATGTCTGACCTGTTTAAGCTAAAAGAAAAGGAAAAGTTTTCTCATAATGAAAAAGATTTTTAGTAATGAAAATTTTTCATACATTTATTGCAAGCAGTTTTAATGGTAGCTAAGAAAATATAACTGGGAGTGAAATCTAAAAAGGAATATATCAGGTAAAATTACTTCTGTGTTTTTTGGGAGCTTCCTAAACCTTACTTTCGTACATTATTGTAGTGAATTTACTTTTAAGCTGTTCAGACAGATAAATCCTCACTCAGAATCTTCCTGAACGTCCTGGTATAGAGTTTCTTTACCTGTTATGAGTCTAAGTTAATTCTTTCTAGTCAGTCTGATCTTCCTAGTTAGATTTGAACTTTTTTATTTGACAATGGGACTACATATTCTTTACAAAGATCTCCTTTCATCTTACCTGATCATTGGGCTGCTGAAGATGATTTGCAAGTGCATAAGAAAGAGCCAGCATTTTGAGCACGTGTTTCATCTGCCTGGCCTCTAAAGATTGTCTGGAAGAAGGCCACAGTCTCCAGCATTTACTTGCTTCCTCTTATGAGCATTTTGAGTGTTTTCCCAGTCACTGCTCTTAGTTTTCTTCTGCAGTCCCTTTCTTTGCTTTGTTGTTAATTCATCCATGTCACATTCCTTACAATTCTCAGAACCCAGTCATGTTAGTCTGTGGTTTTGTAATCAGATGTATTTGTAAAGATGCCTAATCTTCTAAATTTGTGGTAAATGCCAGTACTGGAAGTCATTGGTTCTGTCCTTACTAAGCCCTGTCAGGAGGCCTGCTAGAAAGCTTGTGATCTGTAGAAAAAATGAAATGTGTGTTTGAAAAAGGAAAAGCTACCCATTCTGTAGGAACATGACACATTCACCCAGTACTGTTTGTACTTGACCCACACTGAGGATTATGGCATGCCAGTAACAAGGCATAATATTTTTTTAATGCCTGCCTTGATCTTATGTTTGAGTTTGCTATGTGGGAAGAGGGTTTGATTTACTTCATACAGAATGTTGATTTTTGCACCTATTTAGTGTGGGATAGGTATTAAAGCTGCAGCCTTGATGTAAGATCACTATTCACATGTGAAGGGCTCCTTGTTCCCCTGTTTCTTGTTTTGTCTTTGCAGTTTTTACCGTCCTTTCCAATATGAAAATGAGTAATTGGTATGAAAGATTAATTAAAGTCTTGCATTTGCTTAGTATTTCCTTGGTTTTAATAATTCCAGCCCTGCCAAGCTGGGCAAAATCTGAACTTAGAAAACAAGGAAATCTAAATTCTACCCTGCTTTTATGAAAAGAGAGTGCACTGATCCAAGGCGAGTTACTGTGGGCAGATGACAGAACAGGAAGCTGTGCTAAGCAAATGTCAGCATGTGTTGGGTGTCCAGGGGTCCACAGACTGTTCTCTCTCTGTCTTTAGTATGAAAGAACACAGACTGTGCTCTCAGAGCTGAAGGCCAAGTATGAGATGGCTGAACAACAAAACCAGGCACTCACGGAAGAGCTCAAACAGTGTAAAGAAAACCTGAAGCTGCTACAAGAAAAAGGAAACAATGTAAGTCTGTACCAAATGTGTGGGGAAGTCAGGTTATGACACTGGCAATCCTGTTGATTGAAGGAGTGTGGAAGAGTCAAATAGAAAAGGATGGACTTAAAAAAAAAAAAAAGCTGCGTACCATTTTATATGCAGAATTCCATTCTGGTCCTACCTGTGCAGATTTGCAGGTCATTACACAGTTACAATTATGCATGAAGGTTAAATTTACAGTTGCTTGATGGCTTTAAGTATGTCCTTAGATATCTGCTCTCTTGAAAATGTGGCTTAAATACTAGTGAACCAGAACTAAGTAAAACTTTTTAACTTAAAAGAATGATACAGAGGTAAAAGCTGAGCAACCTGTATCCAAAGGAATTAAGCAGTCTTTTTCAAGATGCTCTTATTAGCATTTATTACAATGGATGTTCCCTCCTTACTCTTGCTCCTGCTTCTTAACCATGGTTATCTCTGATGGGCTTATGATTTAAACAGTACTGTGGAACTGTCCTTTCTATTCACTAATGAAAATACTGGTTTTTGTTGCAATTAATTTGAGAGGTTGTATCATTAGAGCTGAGTTCCTGGCTAGGGACAGCTCTTTTTTTTTTTAGTAACTGAGATTCTGAAATGCTCCAAATATTAAGGATGTGACAGATGCATTATAAGGTGGTCATAGCTTTATTTTAGGTCCCTTGCTACCCTGAGAGGGCTGTTTTTGTCTTCCTGCACTGCCTCTGTCAGTGCAGGGTAAACAGCTCCTGGAGTGGACAGTACAGAAGAGGAGCATAATGAATGCTCTGTAACAGACTTTTAGAAAACTGTTTATCTGACTACAAATAAAGTTTTACAGGTCCCATCCTCTAAAGTCAGGGGGCTGCTAGGTGCCCAAAGTTTGTATAAATATCCTTACCATAATCAATTCCTGAATAAAAACTTGTAACTTCACAGAGCTGTCAAAGATGTACAGAATTCAAAGCCTTTCTCACTGTTTTCAGCTGTTTTTTCAGGAATATGATTTCATAATTCTCTTGAAACCTGATTCTTGCTTAGAATTTTTCTGCAGTGCTCAGATAATGCTGAGTTACTTGAGGGCAGAAGTCAAAAACAACCAGACAAAAACCTCACCCCATTTTTATAGAAGAGATCACACTGAATAACTGAATGTGAGATTTTCTGCTCTGTTAAGAACATTAACCTCAGAATTAAAATGATCAGTGGAAAAGGGAGCATAGTAGAACGACAAAATACTGTGAAGGGAATCGCAGCACCTGATGAAAGTGAAAAAGCTAAAAGGAATTTTTAGGAAGAATTAGAGGTGAGTATTTAAATGAAAGCAGGAACCACAGCAGTTGCCAAATTGTGCTGCAGAGGAGGAGTTAGTTGTGACAGTTGAAACCTGGAGGTCAGGGTGTGACGAAGAGCATCCTCCGTATAAGGGCAAACTCCCTGCTCAGCAAGCATTACTCACAGTCAGTAATGTAAAACATATCCATCTTGGGGATTATTTCAAACATCATGGATACTGGGCTGAGTTCCAAGGTCAAATTTTTCAAGTACCATTGCCCCCTTATGCTGGAATCATTATCTGCTACTTCATTTCCGAGGACAGAAAGTGACTTCCCACTGTGGGATTTGTTCCTTTTTGCAGCCCATCTGTGTCTGAGTTTGCATATCTTCATATTCTAATAAAAGATGCACAGTTTTGTTGAAGTACCTAGTTAAATCTTCCTCAGTGGCAAGGAGATTTGTTATGTATTGAAGTCTGTGAGGGGGAAAATCTAATCATTTGAAGGTGATCTCTTTGAATGTGATGGATATTTATCATCTGTTTCATTTGCCAAGATGCCACAGCCATGAATGTGTATAACTTGCCAAAAAAAAAAACTATAGAATTGTTCAGTGAACAAACAAATGTTAGACAAGGCTTCTGTACTCCATTTGGGATATTTAAATATTAAGTTTTTATATTTAAGTTTTACTTTAAAAAACTCTTGCAGTGTTGTTATTTGAAATGCTTAGCAGTGTGATGTACTACCTGTGCTTGCATGCTTGTAGTCACTGGTTATTTCCTGGTGCGCTTTACATGACAGATTCAATGATGTGAATGGTTTGAGAACATCAGCTGCTCTGGTTGATTTAAACTTCTGGCACTTTTTTGAACACTGCTGTGATTATTTCTGCCAACATGCTTTCTGTGGAAAGGTGGCACTGTGATTTGTGGCACCAATGACACAAAAATAATCTTGCATGGAAATGACTTCAATAGTTACACATAATTTTTCTGTTAAGTATTTGCCTTGATTGAAAAAAAATTAATTGAACGGCAGAGAATACTTTCTAATATTTCTGTTTTGAACCATATTAGAGGTTCTGTGATTGACTTCTACAAATTCATAACAGGATGAGATTTTATTAATCACATTGTTTTAGAAAAGTCAAGCATGAATTTATCATTTATTTATTTGACTGAACAAAATCAAGGTAGCTTTGGCACAAAAAAGTTTCAAAAATATTTGGCATGGTTTGACCTTAACCTCTGTGTGTCTTTGTGTGTGCACAAAAATATAGAGTAGGATGCAGAGAAAGCAGATGTCTTCCAAGGACAGCTTAAAAAGAATTTAGGTCCATTTTTACTTTTAATTTATCATATCACAGATGGAGGCTGTTCATCCAGAATGTAAAGCAGTTTACATTAATTGAGCATAGCTGAGCAAACGTGTGGATGGTTCTGAGGAGGCCATAAGCTGGATGGACCTTGCTGTCTGGCCAGCTGCTGCATTTGATCAATTTTCAGAATTGCATTTGGTCACAAGGCTGCTGACCTGGCAGAGATGCTGAGCTCTGTGGTATCTCTGATGGAAATGTGCTTCTCTGCTTTATAGTGACTGAGTGCTGATTGTACGGTCACGTTACAATCACGGAAATGTCTGAACTCCTGGGTTTGCCTGTGGACAAAGCTGTAATTGATTCACTAATGGAGGAAAAAGATTTATTTTTCTGGAGGCTGGTGATGGAAAATGGAAAAGGCTAACTATCGAGGAATGAAGAAATAGCTGAAAAATTCAATATCTGGTGTGAGTCTGTCTCAAGAAATCCAGATGGGATTTCGTCTCACTCAGAAAAACTAAAATCAACTACAAATAAGATAACAGGCAAATCAGTTTAAGATTTGTATTGTTTTCAAGTGCTAAATTCCAAGTTGTGACAAGAGGTTTCTTGGAACATTTTCTGCTTACTTCCCTTTATTTTTAAACATCCCTGTTCATTTTAGTTGAACGGTGTACTAACTTTGTATACCAGATTAGATAATGCTGTAATGTGTTAGATGTCTTTAATACATTTCAATTAAAACAAAACTTACTGACTTATTTTCCCCTCTCTAAATCATCTTTACCTGATTGATTTATAGCACAAAGTGATTTTTAATATCCCTTCCCTTCTTTAGCCTTCCATATTACAACCCGTCCCAGCCGTATTCATCGGCCTAATCCTGGCTTTCCTGTATTGGTGTTACGGCCCATTGTGGTAGCGAAAGGTACAAGCACTACTGTTCAGTCAATGTATGTTTGTCCCTCTCACCTGTTTGTGCCATTTCTGTATCAAATAGTGCATGGTGAAATGCTTACAGGTATTTCTTTACCTGAAGCAAACCCTTCATTTAATATGCCATTCTGTTGACACTGGCGAGCTGAGCAATCAACTAATCATTTAACATCTCTGTGATTTCTTTAATTCTAACAATTAATTCTGTTCTAACTGGTGCCTGAACGTGCCTCTTCTAACTCGGTCTCGGTTTGTCTTTAGCACATGGGCTGCCTTTTGCACAATGCTGCGATGCTAGGGCTTGTAAGAAAACTTAATTGCTTAATTAACTACGAAAAATGAAGAGTTTGCCTCTAATAATAAAATTCAACAAGCTTTGGTTCCTATCTATGGACTAAGAAATTCCTCTCTGGCTCTAAACACTTTAATTTTTCTCACTATTGCTGATGGGAAGATGGAAAAAAAAGTCAAGAAATAGGTGGTTGGTTTGTATTCTGAGCTCTCAGCTTGCATTTTCTCTTATGTCTCTCAGTGTGTCCTCCTCTTAAAATGCCATTGTTGTCATGCAATGTTGTGACAGTCTGTTAAAAATGATGTTGTTAGGATCTGCTGCAAACTAACGTCACAGATCTGGGTTTGAACAGTCAAAAGTTAAAGATGCCAGTGCTGCATAAACCTGTGTCTAGCCTTGACTTGGCACAAGCAATGTTTAAACAGCTCAAGCCCTCGCATGTTCAGTAGCAGATCTCTCTGAGGTGTGTACAGTAACCAACCTGGCAATACAGAGCTGCCAAAAGTTCTGCAGATGATCCTCAGTCATGAAGAGGTGTGGAGTTCTCTGTGCTAGAGAAACACGGTTTGCTGTGGTGCTCCAAGTCAGGACTAGCCTGCAGCAGGGCTCGTGGGTAACATTGCAGTGATGCCTATCAACAGGTACTCAGGACTTGCAGGAACCACCAGGTAAACTGATTAGTATGAATTAGAACAAATATGATATTGATTTCTTTTTTCTCTCCACACAGAGACAATGGCCTTGGATGCCTGTGATGGCAGCTTTGGTTGCTGTAACAGCCGTGGTGCTGTACCCAGGCCTAACCAGAGCTTCTCCATGAGAACTGTTGTTGAATCCATACACCGTCCTCCCTTTAGAAGCTGGCAACATTCATATACTGAGGGAAAACAGATTAATTCTCTTCCTTTTTACCTCTTAATACAGCACAGCTCTGCGTGAGAACAGCAGTAGGGTCATTTGCTTTAAACTGTATAAAATGTATCTGTCTATAAAGAGGGAATAAAATTGTGATTCATCATACTGTGAGCAATATTTTTGCTTACAACATCATGCAAGTTTTAAATTAGTATGTTGGGATTCTGAATACTATAATGGTGGCCTAAAGTAGGCTTCTTGGTACCAAATTATTTATAATGGCTAGGGTTGTGGACACTGACTTTAGAATCTGATTGCCAGATTTAAGAGGAAAATACTGATTTGGACATCCAAGCCAAGTAACCTTGCAGATACTTGGGAAACAGATGCAGTGTGCTCAGTGCCTTTCAGTATGATCTATTTTTTTTTTAAACTAGTATATCATTTTACTTGCTGTTAGTCACTGAGCTGTCGGGAACAAGACTTGAGAAAACTTCTCTTACCACGCCTTTCGAAGGAAGCATATTTTTCTTTCACAAGGATTGCTTTATTAATGGGTTTTGGGAATAAACACAATTCATGTCCAGCCTTAAAGAGAGAGAGATACTGATGGTGAAGACCAGCCTGAAGTATTTAGTGTGCGCGTGTGCGAGTGTAAGCATGTGTGTGTTCCTGAGTGAACTGAGGTGTTTCTGGGAGCAAGTACTCGGTCATTTGATGGACACAGTGCAGTGATTCAGCTTACGTTAACTTTAGTTTGAATGTAATTTATTAAATTTCATCTATTTAAAGAGATGCATTCTTTAAAAGTATGAATTCTTTCTCACATATCACATGTATCAGTTTATTTTTTCAGTCATTTGATACTTTCTGACTTGAGCTGGAGAAGCTCTTTAGAATAAGCTTTTGTTGACGTAACTTTATGAAGAGAACTGCTACAGCACCTCTGTGATTAGCTGAGAAAATCTAAGATACATAAAATACTACGAAATTGGAATCATATACCTGATGGAGTATTGTTAGGTGAAGGTGATTTTAATTTGGTAGTAACATTTTGTGCATCCTTATCACATGGCTGTAAGTATGATGCAGTGGTCCCCATTACAAAGTTTATTTCCCTTATCTAAGTACTATAACTTGCTATTTGCTGACTTTTGGTGGGAATCACTGTAGTTAGTGCTGAATTACATGTAGACTGTAGTTGTCTTGTTCAGCTCAACAGTTCTGTCAAAAAAGTTTATTAAAGACTTAAATAATATGCTAAAGAATGGTAAAGTAAAATGGCTCTGCTAAAGGAAACTTCAAAATAGGGAGGTAATCTCAGCAGTTCAATTGGCTTTAAAGAATGTTACGGCAATCGACAGATAGAGTAAATATTTAAATAGAAATTTAGCATATAATTTACTTTGTGAGGTTTTAAGGGTCATTGTCCTTTAATTAAAGGTTCTATCTTAAGTTACATGGGATTTGCTAATGGGAGGATTATTAGTTGGAAAAATAGTCCACAAGTGACTTGTAGAAAATAACTATTGTCATTTAGTTCATTCATTTCATCCTTTTCAGTTGCAGGAAGCCACCCAACCACAGAACACTCGTATGCCAGTGGTACTTAGTACCTCTTGTATATAGGTTATTGCAAATATTGTTCTGAAATGCTTAACTTCAGAATTACATTTTTTAAAGTAAATAATTGTTTTAAATCTATTTTGTAAAGATATAAAAATACAATAGAATTTCTGGAGTACAGATTAAACTATTTGCACTAACACACGTGATGTGCATGATTTAATAAAATAACTTTACTCTCCCTATGCATGTTTGAGTTGAATGTCATTTGAAAACAAGAGATTCATGCTAAGTTTCTTTTGCACTAGATATTGCCACAGTTACTAGGCACAATGTCTGCAGCATGTCCTGTAAGAGCAAAAGACTTTTTTTTTTTTATCTTGTATTTCACATTTGCACTGGTTTAAGTTTTGGTCTCGCTGATCCCTCTGTCTGTGGTTTTCAGAACGAAATGGGGTAGGAGAGAGCCATGGAAGGCTTGGGAGCATTTTCCACGGAGGAGGAAGGTGTTCAGAGCTGCTTGGTGGAGGTGCCTGTGGCAGGGGTGGTGAGATGGGAGGAGCAGTGGCTGCAGGTCCTGGGCAATCATGGAAAGCCCTGCTGGGGGAAGGGAGGCTGATGCTGCATCCTCACTTCTTTGGCATCTCAAACTCCCTATTTGTCCCTGTGTCAGCTGCTGTTCCTTTGGCAGTGGATCCTTCCCCCCTCCCAGCGGGTAGCATGTAGACATGGTGTGAGGAGGTGCAGCCAGGGGGGCCCTGCACTGCAGCAGTGCTGCCTGGGACGTGACTTTGTCCTATTAAAGGCAAATGCTGTGTTGTCAGAAATCTTCAGAGCATCAGCTGCAGTTTGAGACCCAACATGGCTGTATTAAAGGAGAAATATTTCTAATTTCATGATATGCATGTGTGCATATTTCTATTGTATACACAGGTGCATAGTACACGTTGCATGGGGGTTTGTGCTTACAAGTATACCTGTGGTTCCCTAATACAGTGCCTTTCCCAGGAGTTCTTGACATTTGCATGTTGAAAATTATGAGGAATGAGCTGAAATGCACAGTTCACTCTTTCGTTGTGAGAATCCCTGGAGAAGGGCTGGGTAACTGGGAAGCTGCTGTTCTTCAGTGCTTTCATACTAAAACAGCAAGTGGAGTTATTTTGCAAGGACTCCTTGCACAAACCTTTCTGATTTTTTATTGCTCCTTTTTTAATGGTAAATGTATGTGCTCTCTTACATTCATATTTAGGTTCTTTCTTTTGTGAGGCTTGATTAGCTAAGCCTTGGAGTTACTGTAACGAGCAGCTTTTCACACATGAGATTTTCCCTGTAAAACAAGTGCTCTGAGCTTGCACTGAAGTTCATGGTTTTAAAAAGGTTCCTCATAGTAGCGAAGTTAGTCAGAGAGTTGTTTTATCAGTTGCTAGTTCAATTGGGAAGGTTTACTATAACAGAATATCTGAACACTTCTCAGATTTGTCCAGGAGTCCTGACTGAGTCACCTTTCTTAAATTCTAAAAGAATTCTACCTATGTGGGGACTACAATAGCAGGCCTTCTATTTAAAAATATAAATATGTAGTATGTGAAAACTATAGTGTGATTTTCCTGTTCCTTGTAGCTGAATTAAATGCGTTCTTCCAGAGTCTTAGCCTCATCCTTTTTGCAGAATGTCTGGATTTTTTGGTGCTAAATGGAGAATTGTGAGCCTGCACAATATATTGCCAGGAGTTCTCATAAAACAGTGAGAATCAGTATCAAATGACTGATGGCTGAAGCAAAGTTAATCACCTCTGCACATATTTTTGGGGTATATCCCTAAGTTATTGTTCTAATCCAGTCTTCTGAAGTATGTTACCTGTTCCAGATTTCTGTGCTTTATGTAAGATTTTGAATGTCTCCTGCCTTAATCCATAGGGTTCTACCACTTGCAAGAATCATTTCTTCAGCTTGAACCTTCTCCATGACAGATCCACTGCCGAATTCATTCCACCAGCAGCATCTGAGTGCTTTGAAACACCAGGTCACCACTATGGCTTTTGGGAAGCCACTGTCCTTTGCACTGGCTCTGCAACGGGGGCTGGCCAGGTTTCACCAGGGGCCTTTTCCCCTCTCTGGCTGTTCATCCACCATTAGTGTTTCATTAGCAAATGTCTTGAAATTTTGAGTCTCCATTAATAATAGCAGTTGATCATATAAAAGAATTAGAAGCCATATTCTTTCCTTCTCTCTTGCATATACCTCTGGGTCCGTTTGAAGGGTGATTGCTTCTAGTAAACAGCTGCACTGAATTCCCCAGATCCAGCTGATTTACTCATCCCAGTCCCTCTTTGCACGTGCTCATGCACACAGAATTCCTCTTTCTTCTTTGGTGAGGAATTGGGCTGCATTATAGGAGGTTTTTTTGGCCTTCCCGGGTTTTTTTGGCCTTCCCAGGTTTTTAGTTTGTGCCAACTTGTTCAAAGTGAGCAGAGGTTTGTTCACAGAGCCAAGTTCTGCATGGAAGACAGGGGCTGCACCCATTACTGCTTTAAAAATTGGGTGCTACCAGTGTCTGACTGAAGGCTCTCAGCAGTGGGAGGCAAATCAGCAACTGGAACACAGCTTTCAGTGGGATGGGGGATTGCAGGCTCAAGTTCCCATTTGTGAAGGTAATGGGAACTCATCACTAATCTGGGTATCACAATCATAAAACTTCACTGACTGATTTCAGCAGCAGCAGAATGTCAAGAAGTTCAGCATCTGTTAGAAAAAAAAATTCTTGCTTTAAGAGCTTCAGGAAAAGGATCAGTCACCTCTGTAGCTAAGGTACGTGAGCAACTACTGTCCTCTCAAAGAAACCCAAACCCCAACCCTGTGTTTGAGTTCATCTTGCTTTGGCTTCCAAAAATTGGACTTCAGTACATCTCTCTTGGAGGATGTTCTTCTGCTGGAAATGTTGTTCTGATCCAGAGATTTGACATATCATGATCATACCTTCCAATCTTACTTTATATGAATGCATTGAATTTCCTAATTTTTTTCTTCATCCCTGTAGTTTTTGTTGTCAGCTTTTTAAACAATTTTTAATTTTTTTAATGTTCTTGTTTGAAGAGTAGATGCCAGAACAGAACATGTCCTTACAGTAATTTCCTTACATAAAGGTAACTACTTACCTTATATAAAATTATATAGATAGACAATAAGCTTTATATCCTGCCCTGGTATTCCTGTTTGACTGTCTACCAGAACTTTTTTTGGGATTCACTGACTTCTAGCTTCTGGATTTTAATCTTGTGAATCAAATCAGTGTATTCCATACATCACCCCAGTATGTGATACATCCTGTGGTATCTTTGCAATATTGTTTGATAAAAACCACTGTAGGCAGCAGGCCCAGGCAGCAACCTGTTCCCATGACTGTTCAGCACCTCATTAAAGGGTTTTTTTTTTCCCTTTGGGTTTTTATAGGGATGACTGCTGAAGCTTTATTGTGGAGTATTGATCATACACTGTTGAACAGCAGTGAGACAAAAAGATCTCTGAAGCACAATAGGGAAAATATTCATGGAATAATCCCTTGACTTAGCTTTTACAATCTGCCAGCTGTTCTGTAACCTGCATTATTAGTTACAGTGATAGTGGTGTAGTGATCATTTTTATTGGAATGCCATGATTTACAGAACTCTTGGTTTAATAACACAAACTTAATTCTTTTAAAGCTTAGAAAAGGGGAATTTTATTTTTAAAATGCTTTTACAGGTATGAATTATTTTACACTCTTGAATATTTTGCTGCTTCCCATAGATTGCTCTGTGACTTGCTTAGATCTTAGAGTGAAGCAAAGCCAGTCCTTTTCCCAGGATCAGATATTTTACTCACTTACCTCAGCACCATCATGTTGTTTGCACATTACTGACACTTCCCTCTATAAGGCCTTTCAAATTCCAAATTATTCATGTGAATTTTTCCTTGTGCCCAGCGTGGCTCAGCATCACTCCCAGAGCAGCGAGGGATGTGTGTGTGTGTGTCCCTGCTGTCCTGGGGCTGTGCCTGCATGTGCTGAGACAGATCGTGGGCACTTGCTTCTAGCAGCCAGGAGAGTGGGGGTGGAAGATTCTTGGTTGAATTGTTCTCAACTGTGGGAATGGAGCTGTGGGCAGGGAGAGGTAATTCCTGTGTTGTGTCAGGTGATGCAGTGCAAATGCAAATGTGCTGCCAAAGCGTCTCATCCCTTCATTGTATCTGCTGAACAAATCCAAAGCCTGGGTTAAACTAAAAGTGATGTTTTATTACCTGATCATATTAGTCAGTAGCTTGAGACAAAAGGGTGAAGTCATCAATTCATTCTGTTCTGTTGGAATAAAATCTAACCAAAAGCTTATCCATGTTTGTTTCAGTACCCACTGTTGGGAAATGGATTTTTGTTTTAGAAACACTGCACACACTATGAGTGGTAAAGTACTGCCTTCAGTATGGAATGGATTTACTATTTTAATCTTTTCATGCTAGATCATTTATGAAGTTTATATTCTATTTATATTTCTTGTAAGGAGTTCTTGCTCTGGAAAATAATTTTATTGAGTATGTCATCAGTTTTGATGTGACAAAACTACTTCTTGTCTTGAATAATACAGTGGCTCTTACTTAAAAATGTTCCAAATATGCAATATGTCTTTTGGGATGAATAAATGGTAAAGATTATGAGAATAAATTTACATCACAACAGAAAGCTCATTTGTATTGTACATAGTCTTTCATTCAGCCTAACTCCAAATCTCAGCATCCCACAACTTCTGAATCTGCTACCCTCTGCTTTACTGCAATAGAAGTTACTAATTAATGAATCAATTAAAACTTACTTTAACGTTGGAATCCATTTACCTGTTTACTTTGTACAAATGGAATTTGCAGCCACATGACCTCCCCTCCTCTGTGTGACGTGGTAAAGCGGGGCTCAGGCAGGTCTGCACCTGAACCCAGGGACAGAAGGGCTGGAACACGGGGTAGGAGTGCAGCCTTGCATTGTGCAAGAGTTGTGGGGGTTTTAGTGGTGAGACATCCTCAGGGTATCAGTCATGGGTCATCCTTTAAGAAGAGCAACAATCCTGCAGTCTTTTATCTGCACTGTAAATCCAGTGGAAGTCTGGAGCTCTGTTTCAGTGCTGACTCAAGAGAAGGACATTCACTGAGTCACTCACATAGTTTTCAGCAAGTTTGAGGAAGGAAAGTCTCCTCCCTGTTTGGAGACTGTGTGGTTTGGATCCCTCCCAGGATACAGTTTGAGTACACATGGTAGCACTCCAGGCAACCAGTAAGTCCTGGTGTAAGACCCAGGTAACTTGTCTCTTCTATTTCTCTGTTTAAAAAGTTAAAGTCAAAGTTAGCATTAAAGGACTCTACCAGACACAGTAGATGTTTGGGGGGAAGGGGGAAGGAAGCCTTTAAAAAGGTGATAAATATATCTGCTGCTTCATGGGACACTGTTGGTAGCACTTAATGTGTCAGTACCTTTGTCTTGAATTCCTATCTCCCACCACAGAGTGCTCTTTCTTAGACATTGAATGAGTTTATTTCTGAGTAATGCTATAGATGAAGAGAGGTGATAAGGTTTCCTCATTTTTAAAGGTTTAGTGTCAATATTACTGAATATTACTGGCTCACTAGGTGTGATATTCAAGGCATTTGGTGTTTCTGCTGTATGTGCAGCAGCCACAGTTGACTGGCAGATTTTCTGTTGCAGAACCTGACTGGAATCCAACTGTAGCTGGGCATTGTAAGAGACATTTATTGCTCTATTTTTCCCCCACTTCATAATTATTGTGATGTCATGTAAGTGGAGATGTAGCCTGCAGCAACCACAGTCATTGTTTAATTGCACTTGGGCTGGCCAGGTGTTGGTGTGTCTGTGCTGCATGTTGCACCAATATTATGTCCTTCTCCTGCAGACTCCTCTGAACTGTAATTTTTGTTTAGGAGAATTATGTCCCAGCCAATAATAAATTATTAACAATCTCCCTTATTTTTACTCACCATGAAGATTGCCTTTGCAGTGAGTGAGGGTGTTGCTTAGCACATCCATGTCCTTGTTCAGGAGGACATTCAGTAGACAAATACCAAAAAAAGTTTTGGTGACTTATATGGTGTGTCTCATTTCAAATCTAGAGAGACTGGTAAAAAAAAGGTTTGCCCCAAACTGATGTTTCTTCCAGTAATTGAAAAACAAATACTGGAATAATTCCATCAGAATGAGCACTTCTGGGATGTTTCTTTGGTGAGAACTGAATTGCTTTGTCAGATGTGTAGGATGTTGCATCTGCTTGGAATGTGGGTCTGTGGGATGTCCCTGCTACTGAAGGACTGCCTTAGATGGGCAGGGAAATGCATCAGGGAAAGCTCTGTTTAGAGTTTGTCAGGATGGAAGATGAGCCACAGTACTGGCAGAGATCATTCTCAGCTGAGGCACCTCAGTGCTGCTTGTGTGCACGTGGACTCAGTAACAGTGTTCATTTGGTTCATTTAATGTAAATTGTTCCCAGTTCCCATGAAATACATTTCACTGGAGATTATTCAAACATGGTAAGTTTTTTTACTGTAAAATAAAGAACAATAATTGGGTATTTAGCCATATTCTGCAGCTGTGTGCGTTAATGTCTTAATTTCTTGGACTCTACGTAGGACCTCAGTGAGATCCTGCTGGCTCAGATAGACCACCAGAAAACTGCTGTATTATTCTTTAGATTTTGAGCACATATTGGAGTATTTCAGTCCTTTTGGCTGTGAAAATACTCTGAAAATATAAAGTTCTAACTGTGTGATGTGGAGGTTGCTTCCTGCAGCCTCTGAAGCACAAGCTGGAGGAGCAGTGTGTTTGTCCTGCTGAGTGTGGCTGGAGGTGTCCGTGATCCAGGTGTGAGCAGCCATCTCCACCTGAGGAGACAGAGGATGACTCAGGGCACAGTCACATCCTGTTAATGCTGGTGAGGGACACCACCACTTCACTCTTCCTCCTTCTGACTAATGAAAGCTGAAAAGCAGTAAAAAGAAGACCCTTGAAGTGTGAGAAAGGCCAATCCTTCAGTGATCTATGGTTGCCCAAATCTTGCATGCAGCTATCTCACCTGATCAAAAGCAGCCCAAGCTCAGCACTGTTTATGGAGGTCTCAGAGTCAAGGGGGCCTCGTTGCACTGGTGCTGCCCCGTGGCTGGGTGGGCCTGGCTGCAGAGCCAGACACACATCATGACTTTGCTTCCAGCCAGCTGAGAACCCTGTGCTTTCCTCTGCAGTCACAGGCTGAGGTGGTTTGCTGTGGTGTTGGTTTTGCTTTAAATGTGATTATACCTGCTCCAGCGTCCAGAGAGGGAGAGCTGAAGCACAGCAGCTGGCAGTGCCCACGTGAGGAGGCTGTGGATGCCCAGCAGTGAAAAGCAGTGTCTGGCTCTTGCCTCTCAGTGTACTGTGATCTGCCTTGTGGGATTGGCTTTCAGCTGGAGTCCAGCATATATGCTAATGTGTGGATTTAGATTGGATATTGGGAATAAATTCTTCACTGTGGGGGCCCTGGCACAGGTTGCCCAGAGGAGCTGTGGTTGCCCCATCCCTGGAAGTGTCCAAGGCCAGGCTGGATGGGGCTTTGAGCAACCTGGGATAGTGGCAGGTGTCCCTGCTCATGGCAGGGGGATTGGAATTATATGATCCTTAAGATCCCGTTCAGTGTTCAATGATTCTGTGCCTGAGATCAGCTCAGTTGTTCAGCAAGGTGCTGATCATGCCAAGGTTGTGGGTTTGATCTCTGTGTGGGCGATTCACTTAACAGCTGGACTTGATGATCCTTGTGGGTCCCTTCCAACTCAGGATATTCTGTGATTAAGTGTATTTATGCAATTTGTGTTTTACCAGTGCACGTTCACTGATCCAGTGAAGCTGTGTTTGTGTGGCTTCCTGAATCAAGTGAATGTGTAGCAGAAACAAGCATAAAACTCCACTTATCTGTACAGTCTGTTGTAGTGGGATGAAGCTTTGTGCTTCTCAAGGCAGTTCTAATGAGATAGAAGTTTAGATGAAAGTATTTTCAGCTTTCAAAATTCAGCGTGTGAGAAAGGTGAAGTTGGAGTTAAGATGTGTGGCATGTGCTATGTGCACAGATCTCTGCTGAGGCATCTTAGTTTGCAAGAGGGTGTTTAAAAATCTTTCCCAAATATATTGACTGCCTCTCAAAAACTTTTAAACTGGCATTGAAGCTGGAGAGGATTTTTTTTTGTTTCTGTGCTGCATTGCTTAATGCATGCAAAACTGACTCATTTAAGCAAGGAGCTTCTACTAACAGCTTGAGATGTCTAATCAGATTTCAAATATTTGAAAACATGTTTTGTTAAGGAAAATGCTTCCCCTACAGTCATCTTATGGGGAGTCCTTGCTGGTAGTTGCTGCTTCTGTTTTTCCTCAAATATGTCAGGCTGTTTTTGCTGAAATAAATTACTTGTCATCCTCAGTACATAAAAGCCCTTGTAGCTGCATTGTCTCTGAGCATGTTGCCCCAGCAGCCCCGTGCTGGATGTTTGGTTGTTTTGGTTTCCTGGACAATAAGCCAGTGGTCTGGGAGCCTGGCCTGGCCTGTTTCACCATGAGGGGTGGCCAGAGACTGCAGGAGGGGAAGTTCCAGGTGTCTTGAGAGGAAGGAAATGAGGGGCAAACAGTGTGTTTTGGGGAGAGTTCCCACACAATGCAAGGGAGAGGCACGGGGTAGGTGGGGCATCAGGAAGGGAAGGGTCAAATGGGTCTGGGAAGGATGTGACTGGGATTTACCACAGAGGGGAAAAGTGTTCTTCCAGCCTTGAGAGAGCACCCCCAGCATCCCCATCCTCATTTGGTGTCTGCTGCCTGCCTTCCCCAGGCAGGGTGGTGTGGAGAGCCCCAGCTGCTGCCCCAGGCAGGGGGAGCTGCCCTGTGTGACCCTGGCAGCAGTGACAGGGAAGGAGCCATTTAGTGTTTAATGCACTGTGCAGACAGGGGCCTCAGAGACAATATCTGCCTTCCTGCCCTTCGCCTGAACCTCGTGGGAAGCCTGCTCCATTCTTTCCCCTTCCTGGCATTGACCCGCGGGTCTGCTCTGACCCGACGCTTCCTCTCACCCCTGCAGGGCCAGCACCTTCCACGAGAGCCAGGTCCAGGGGCTTCCCTGTCCCCAAATGCAGATTTCTTCTGCTTTTTGCAACGGGGAGGTGACCTGGAGCTATGTTTGCAGCACTGAGCAGGTGAACAATAAAGGAGCTGCCAATTGTGCCCAGAGGAGACACCCTTCAGGTCACTGAGGCTTCCAGGAAGCAAAGTCTGTGTCTGGGCAGTCACAGCTGCAGGAAAGGTGGTGGGGTGGGACTTGGTGGAGGTCACCTTGCAGAATGCAGCTGGGCATGCTGCTGTGGGGGCACAGAGCCACTGCAGGGTGGGCACAGCCCCTGGTGAGAGCAGCTCTGCTGGCCCGTGCCAGGACGTGTTGTAGGGCGCAGTGGAGGGTGGACCAGTGCCTGGCTGGAGAAGGTAAGGCCTGGGGAACATCTTTTCTGCTGCAGAAAGAGTGACATTGGTGCCAGCACGTGCCCTGTGTGGTCTGAGCCTTGCCTTGGCTGAACTGTGTACTACAAGTGAGATGCCTTTGCTGCATCTGTCACCTCATTCATTGCCTCATCCATGGAGCTTGGCTTGAGCCCTCCCTATGGCTGAGAGACAAAGATCCTTTTAAAACTTAAAAGAATCTTTGTTCTACTTTTGTTTTGTCTAATTCTCACTTGCATATAGTAATGTACATAATATATATGGAAAAAATTACCTTCACTTAAATGTTTTGTTCTCTATACACGTGCCAGTGGAACATGCTTCATTGATACTTCCTACGATCCCGCAGATCCAGACAATGCAGCTCACAGTACTGCTTCAGTCTACATTTACTGACAAATAAAATAGTTTGCTAATTTTACCAGAAGCAGATGTCAACTTTCTAGACTCAAAGCAAGAAAAAAATAACCCACAAACCAACAAAACCCCCCAGAACAAAAGGAAAAAAACCCTTTAGACTCGGTGTGTGGCCTAAATGCAGCCTCCCTATGCCGGTGCTGCTAATTGGGCCCTGCCTGTCACCCTCGTTAGCCCTGGGGCTCTCGGGCACTGCTGAGAAGGAACAGCCCCGTTACAGAGCATTGCAAGAGTTGTTACACGATGTCTCTCTGTGGGAAGAAGAATTCACTTCACACCCTGTAAGTCCAAACTATAAGGTAAAAATAATCCCTTTCTATTCTCTCCTAAACAGAACTGCTCCTGGAAAGCAGAAACAAACCCTAGTAATTGCTCTATGTCCCTGGAGTCCTTAACAGAGCATCTGCAGACATGACAGGAACAAGACCTGCTCCGGGATCCCTGCAGTGTTCCGCAGTGGCAGAGATCAGTTCATGCGTTACTGTGTCAGTGCTCTGTGTGTGCTCAGTGCTGTGGCATTACAAAGAAGATGACTTTATTTTCCTGCTGCAAGGAGGTTGAAATCTTAACATCCCGAACATATGGAAGGAGAGTTTTCTCTGACTGTCCAAAATCTCATAAAATGTAAGCTGGGGGGAGAGGGGAGGCCACGTGCATGCTCGGTGTTCAAGAAAAAGCTATTTGTGCTCAGTGTAATGGCAATATTTTTCAGTTGCAGCTCTCTTGTGCAGAAGTTTAATCTCCCTAATATGGACAGAGTGAGAGCAATGAGAGCTACATCACTTTTAACATAGCCAGTTTTCTAAGAACAAAAGAATTCTGTGTCAAGTATGTGGTTTGGGTCACTTTTGCACCTTTTATGTCTGTGCTGCTATTTATGCCCTGGCCAGTTCTTACACTCCCCAACCTTGTAAGAAAGTAAACATGGTTACTAAAGTTTAGGAGGGAAGAGACTGGTTTCCTAGATTTGATCTGAGCACCATTGCCTTTATTTATATAAACAGTGACATCATCTTTTATTGCAGAACGGGAACCTTAAACAGGGAGAGCAAATTTTAGGAAGTGTCCTTATGAGACATGTGTGATTCATCTTCAAGTGTGTATATTTAAGAAGAACACTGTATCCTGAGTCAGAACAGCTCTGTGAATCTGACTTTACTCCATTTCAAACTGTAATTTATTAGCAAAAATGATTCACTTTTTTTTTTCTTTTAAACTATATGAAAATTGGTGCTTGCAGCCTGCTGGGGGTTGTGAAGAGCAGCATAGCCAGCTCTTTTGTCCTCCTCCAGCTTTCTCCAGAAATCTGCTTTTGCACTCCTCCAAAAGCCTTTTGTAAGTGGTGCCTGGCCCATCCAGTGGCGGTAACAGCTGCTTTGTTCCCGGGATTCAGTGTTACTCATCCAGGGGATGGTGCTCAGGGCACTGATGAACTGCCAGTAAAGCATTCGCTTTCCTACGGGAGGAGTTTGCTGATGTCTTTTAGCAAATATCACCACAGTCAGGTTCAGTCTCTTCTCCGTCACACAGCGTGGAGGAAATGTGCATCCTTTTGGCCAGAGCTGAGAAAGCAAAACCATACAGTGCCGTGTGGCTGAGTCGCTGCCAAGGGTGAACATCTGCTCTACAGCTTGTCATTCAGCTTTTAAAGACATCCTGTGAGCAGCCAAGAGCACTGGCCTGGCTGGGTTATTGCATCTGCTTTGTACCTGAATGGGAAATCACTCTCCAAACAGGGAAGCCACAGCCTGGCAGGCTCCACCTCTGTGCCAGCCCCACGATGGCAGAAACACACAGACCTGCCTGCTGGAGAGAGAAAACCCTGTTTTCTCCTCACTTGTATTTTCTGTGCCATATTTACTGTAAAGAATTGCTCCTGTAGTGAATTGCCATGAGGAAAGTAGATGAAAGCTCCCCATTTCCTAGCACCTGCCTTGGTGCAGGGACATGTCTCTGTGCCTCTTCTTGCTGTCAGGAAGTGACTTCATCTCTGCTGGCCAGGCAGGGACAGAAGGCTGGAAGTTGTTTGGGTTGGTCTGTTTGTTTAAAAAAATTAACAAGTATTTAGCAAGCATTAGTGATTGTTTTCAGTGACTTTGCTTTCAAACCTGACCTCATGCCATGTGAAAGGCTGGGGTTAAGTGCTGTTGAACAGCTGCGGGTGCCATGGCCCAGTGTCCTAAGCCTGAGAACCTTCTGTCCTCTCTGAATGGTTTCCTCTGCAAATGAAGACAAATTGCATTATACCAGGGGCAGAACAGCATTTCCCAAACCTTCCTTGTGTAGTGGCTCTTGCCACTTTTCCTTGGCTTTAGGCCAGGGGTGGCTCAGCAAACTTTTGGGTCAGATTCCTGACTTCTCTCATCTGGTAGTTGCCTCTTCCTGTTGCTGCTCTCAGTGCTGCCAGGCTGTCAGCTGGAGGGGGGGAAGCGCTCATGGACCAGCCCATCAGCCTGGTCTGGCCTTGTGAAGGACTCCAGTGCTGCCAAGGTCATCTGGGGGAGGTCACCAACTCGGTTTTCATGGCTCTGGGTTTCACTTGCTCTAATGCCCACGTTTTGCACTTAAACCTGGGGAAGATCACATCTGAAGGTGTTCTGTCTTTCCAGCTCCCTGTGGGAGGGGTAACCCCCTGATGGCACTTTGTGCTTTGTTTTGAGCTTACCAAGTGTCTTCATCCTCATCTCAAAACAGCAGCTTTCTAAGAGCAGGTGAGCCCAGCTGGCGTGAGGGCAGAAGTGAAGTGGTTTGGGGCACCTCACAAACACACACCAGCTCCTCTCTGGGTCCAGAACTACAGCAGTGCCCCAAACAGATCCTCAGCGTGCCCCTCATTGGCGTGGGTCTGCCCAGGGCTAAGGGCTGGTGTCCTGCCTGGCATGGAGGGCAAGAAGCAGCTTTCACTCCTCCTGCTTCCAGGAAGATGAGGAGATTTAGATCAGTGAGGCTGGTGCTTGTTTGGAGAAGATTTTGCATGCCACCTTCATATAACAATTCTCTGGATTATCCTTGAGATACCGTTTATCCAGAAGATTTGCTGTGCCTGGTAACTTTAGGGATGTGGGTTTCTTCCCTGGTCTTACTAAGATCCTAGTGAGCCATCTGGAAATTTCATCCTGTGATTACTCCAGAATCTGGAAGACCTTTTGTAACTACTAATCCCAGAAACAGATTTTTCCTTCATCCTGTCTGTCAACACAGCCGTTAACTTATTTTTATGGGCTTCAGCACATGTTTGAAGCATCACTGCCTTAGGATACAGTCTATTTTTTCCGGACTATTTCAGTGGTCCTTATATCTACTTATAGCACTTTCTGAGGAAGGGCTATTCAGTGGGTATTTAGTAGGATCTTCTGTGTCCTTCAAAACTTGACATATCTCCATTTGCACACCTAGAACAGGAATCAGTGTGACTTAGCATGCCATGAGCATGAGATCCTAGGAGATGATGCTTGAGGTGCCATCTTTTTTGCTGCAGTAGAACTGAGTTATGTTTTCATTAGTAAGATGTGATAAATATTGCATTTTAAAGTATTAATCCAATTAAAGCAAGAGGGGTAAAGCAAAATCACTAATCTAAGCTAACTGGTGCCATGCTAGATCCTTAATATTTTGCCCTTTTTTATTTTGTCTTGCTCTCTTGTTGTTCACCCACCAAAATAACTTGTGTATGAAATTGCCTCTATGTGTCTTAACTGCTTTGTGGAGGGAGCAGGATATGCCTGGTAGGGATTGTGTGCAGGAAAAGCTGTTTGACAGAGTGCCATTGGCATCGGGGGAGTTTGGGAGGGTCTGTGATGATCTTGCCTGGAACCATGGCCCTGTGTTCCTGCAAGAACATAAGGCCTCAGTTCAGAGAAACTCACTGGAGGTGCCTGCAGGACATCTTTCCCATGGCTGGAGCATGCCAGTGTGATGGAGAGGGCAGGAAGTCTTTGCATGTGCACAGACCCAGTGATGGGCTGGCTGCAAGTCCACAGGTTTGTTGTGTGCCTTTGGAGGAGTGGGCCCTGGAGCACACAAACTTTTGGTGCTCTTGCAGAGCATCGTGTAAAGCCACCCTCTGCAAGCCAGGAGACATATAGGGAGAGCTGCCTCCTTTGTCTCTCCTGTTAAGGAAGAATTCTCAAGAAATGTTTTTACATTTCTTGGGAAGAACAAAAAATCTTGATCTAATTGCTGCTCTGAATGTATGCCCATGGCCCCTGAAAGGCACAGCAGGATATAAAGGCACCAGTTACCAGTTCTCGTTTTTGCCAGAACTTCAAAGTGTTTCCTTTTATGCTGTAATCTTAAAACTAGTCCAAGAAAACACTCACGCCATTACTTAGATATTCCAGTTATGCCACCAATATGGAAACTGGAATTATTATATTTTCCACAGGAAAAGCTTCCATCGTTAGTTAAACTTGATGATCTTCTGCTTGCTTGCAGGGAAGATACAACCTCCTTTCCATGGCCTGAGAAATGGCAGCAGCTCAGAGCTGAGCCAAGAGTGATGACTGATGGACTAAGAAAATAGGATCTTAATATAGTCACCAAAGTCCTATTTAGACTTTAAATGTTTTTTAATCAGTCATATCCTTCTCTCTGGAAGAGAAGCTTCACATGGACCAGCCAGTGCTCATTTAATGAACACTTCTTTATTTTAGTGTTTGAGATAACTGTTCCCATCTTTATCGGTTGTGCATCGAGCCCAAACTTTATCAGTAGAGACAAAAGCTCGTGTACCTCCATTGAATAAAAGCAAAATTTGTCAGGTAGGACCTAGTTCTATCTCTTAAGTCTTAGTCACTTCTTGAAAGTGTTGTAAGCCCTGGTTCACCTGCCTGTGTGATCTCAGTGTGTTTATTTTGGGAGTGAGGCACAGGATTCATTTGTGTTCACTCAACAAGCCATGGCTGCTCTGCTCCAGAGATTACAACTATAAAATATCCATACATTATAAAATTGAGAGGGACATGGGGTTTTTGGTCAGGTTGTTCTGGGACTTTCTTGATAAGTGCAGTTGTGTGGGCAGGGTCTGAGATGTTCAGGTTTTTACTGGAATGACCTCATGGTCATTGGCCTTGCAGTGAAGCCAAGGTAGGTTTGTCCCGTGGCTGCTGGGCCCAGGAGAGCCCCAGATGCACCAGGTCCTGCTCAGGAGGAAGTCCTGGAACACCAAGCACCAGGGCCAGCAGAGTCCCATCATACTTGAAGTGGTTTCAATGACTACAGGATGTGTAGTCAGAAATGAAGAGATTGTTCAAGAATCATTTAGATGTAGAGAATTCCTCCTGGTTAAGCAAATATCCTGCCCAGTTTCTCCTGGAAAATAATTCCATGTGTAAGGCTGTATCTTTTCCAGATTATGAGGAATGGGATGTAAAAGAGAGAAACGTCTAGTTCTCCAAACTTAGAAAGCATGTGGGCCTCAAACTCTTTTCCCAGTTGGAAAATTTGCTGTTAAGAAAAGGAAATAGAATTTTATAAGCAATATTTAATTCAAGCATTTGGCTAATTCTCCTGCTGCAAAGTTTTTAGGTCAAATTCTGATTCATTGATGTGGATATGGAAAGAAAGGGATTAGGAGAAGGAGTGGATTCTGAAGTTAGGAAAACTTTGATTTCTTGTTCATTTTTTCCTACTCATGAAATGTATATTTGACCTATGTTTCTATTTTAAGTGTTGTAGGGAAACTTACTCCTACGCGTCTGCCTTTGCTCTTTTTCTGCCCATTGTCATCAGTTCTGCCATGGGTGTGTTCCCTTCTACTGTTGCAGAAAGGGATCTTTCTGTATTTGGGGAAGTTTCTGGACACATTGTTGTACAGATGCTGCGAATTTCTACATTTATTCCATTAGGTTAGAGAATGGAAAATGGGTGGTTTATTATTCTTATTACTCATTAAAAGTATGTGTTAAAACAGTGCTGTGTTTCACAATGGGATGTTCTGCAGTAGCCCAGGCCCTGAGGGAACCCATGGCCAGTCCCTTCCTTTTGTTGCTACGTGTGTGTGTATTCACAGAAGTGTGTGTTGTGTTCAGGATTCCTACAGGGAGCACTTTGGGGTTCCATCTGAACACTTTCCATCTGGCACTAAGGTCAGTCTGCCTCTGTCCTTGCCGTGTCCCTGTTGTGTGTGTGACCCCCAGCTCCTGCTGTCCACCACCCCACTCTCCCCCAGCCTCCCAACCCTTCCCATTTCCTGTTGTCTGTACTCTCGTTCCTGGGTCTCAGAGACCTGGCAGTCATCAAACTGATGTCACTTACAGTATCCCCTAACATCATGAATGATGGATGTGAGTGCTTTGTTCATAAAGCAGCAACAAAGAGACTATCAGAGGAGACAGATCTGCATCCCACCCCCGGCTCTGTTACTGTGGAGCTGTGATGGATTTACTGCTTCCATAAATGCAGCAAACAGCATTGCCAAACCCAGTGGTTTATCTGGGCCCACCCATGTGCTCTGCACGAAATAGCTCATCCTGGGAGAAAAGAATGATGGGGGCTTTCCCTGAGTTTGCAGTAATTACTTTGAGAGTAATTATGTTGCTCAAAAGACAGAGCTGTTGCTTGTCTTGTGAGAAAATGGAGATAAGAATAAGGGGTTTCGTGTGACAACTCTTTGGGATACCAGCCCTGCCAGTGCTCTGGAGAGGGGAGAGCACATTGGTGATGAGCCAAATTCACCTTGGGGCCAGTAATTAGTCAGATGGGAATTTCCCATAGATCGAGGATGTCTTGGGAGGTCTCCTGGAACAGGATGATGAAGGGGCTTGGCAGTGCAGAGGACCTTGTCATTTTTCTCCCAGTTTTCACCATGTAATTCATGCTTTGCTCTGTAAAGCACTGTGATATAGTTTGTATACATTATGTAAAATAAGCTGTATTCTATTATATTGAAGAAATACAAATATAAAATAAAGTCAAAGGATGGAGTAAAGTAGCTGTGTGGTAACTGGACCCTCAGTCCCTCATTGCCCTGGTTGTCCCACTCCCCAAGACTGTGGTTCCAGGTCTCTGCCATCCCTGGAATGATTTAGGTGTTTTCCGCATGAGGATACGATGTTAAATACAGACTGTCCTGGATGAAAAGGGAAGCGCAGATCGAATTCTGTCGCTCTTCTGCTGTTTGTGGCACTGTGCAGCTCTTCTGTATCAGCAGTTTTAGGAAACAATGTTAAACTGTGCTTCACGTTTTTGAGGTTGGGAAAGCTCTAACACATCTCCAGGCACAGCTGATACGCGGGCCCCTTAGGGGTGGTACCTGTTGGTAATGGGACAGCAATGTGCAATTTGGAACCTACGGAAAGCAAAACCCCAAAGCGCCAGGGTTTGGGGTGGAGTCTGGGAGGGACGTGAGGATGGCTGTGAGCACTTCAAATGGGCAACTTGCTCTTGCAGAAGCTGGAATCTGCCAAAAAAGGCCAAGGTGAATCTTTTATGAGAACGAAGATGTCGTGGTGAGCTGCCCGGCACCAGGGCACGGCCCCGCGGCTGCATTTCATCCCCGGGACAGGAGTGGCAGGCGGCAGGAAGGGCCCCGAATCCCCGCGGCGGAGGGGTCGGGCTTTGGGCTCTGCCGGGGCTGCCAGGGTCAGCACGGGGGGCTCCCGGCACAAATCCCTCTGCTCTGCGGGAATTTCCCCCTGGAGCGCCTGCTGCACTTTTTAACCCGGAGATTAATGGGAGGGGGCCGTAGAAAGGGCCGCGGAGCCGGGTGTCGGTTCCCGAGTCTCCGGCGAGCCCGCTGAGTCACCAGCGGCGCTTCCCGCTCGCTGAGGCCGGGCCTGGAGCGCTCCCGGGGCCGGCCCGGCCCTGCCAGGCCCGGGAACCCGCGGGACGAGCTCAGCCCCGCTGCGGCTGCGGGCTGCTAATGCTATAAAATAAAAACTAATCTAGATTAATTACACTGCACATGGTATTCATCTGTAATCCTGCTCCTTGGCCTCTTTCCTTCCCAGCATAGCTCCCCATTGTTTTCTGTTCCTCTCTTAAGGTGTCCTTGACTTCTTTTGGGTTTGTCCATTTCTTCCAAGGGCTGGGAAGACAAAGGTGCCTGTGGCTGTCAGGGGTTCTGCTGAGGCAGAGCCATATCTGTGTATTTGGAGGCATAAACTGGCAGTCAGAGCTGTCATCTGGCTTTGGTGGGTCACCAGCAGTGGCTTGTGATGTCAGTGAGGTGCTGCAGCACGGTGGCTGCAAGGGCTTCTGCTCATAGGATCATAGAATATCCCAACTTGGAAGGGACCCCCAAGGATCATTGGGTCCAACCCCTGGCCCTGCACAGGACAACCTAAAGACACCAGAAGTAAGGGTCCTGCAAGGGGATGCACCCAGGATGTGTCTGTTTCCATGATGTTACAAAGATTTGCTGCTACATCCCAGAGAGACAGGCTGAAAATTAAATTCAGCCATGCAGGGAACCAGCCTGTAGCTGCCACCACTGCTTACTCCGAAGCAGAACTTTGTGTCCGGTCAGTCATCTTCCTCACATGGAAGTGGTGGTGCTTCTGTGCAAACTTGTGTGCAATCCTGGCTGCAGCACTGTGGGTTAAGGCAGCCCCTCCCTGCACTGCAAGGACCTGGAGGGAGAGCAGGAGAGCTGTCTCATTTTTCATCACTAGAACACCTCTCTCACCTGCTGTGCTGCCCCATGACCAGGGATGAGAAGCCCCAAGCACAGGTCAGGGGCTGCAGGGCTGGGGGCATCCAGGCAGCCCCTCCAGCTGATCCTGCACTGCAGGGATCCTGGCACAGGGTTTGTTTAGCAGCAGGGCTGGGGGCTGAGCTCGGAGGGACCCACAGCCATCGTCACTGAGCATCACTGCCTGCCTGGGCAGCCACAGGAGGCTGTTGTCTGTGCCACTGCTCTGCCTGGAGACTGCCCAGCTCTGGTAAATCCATAGCTGCCATAGGTGCTGGGAAATGCAAAGGTGTCAGCTCGGCAGGGCAGCGTGTAGGATAAGGTCTGGTTGCCGTCTGGAGCCTGTGGCAGCATTCCCGATGACTCGAGTGGGAGAAGCACCAAGAGCCTGATCTCCTGAGACGATAAAGATCTAAGATTTGCTAAATCTGGACAAAATAAGCTATGCTTTTGTTTTGTTGTGAGTTGTTTCATGCAAGAAGAGACTTTGAAAGGATGTAATGCCTCACAGAGGATTGTTGCACTTTCATGTGATGCCAGTGGGATCAGTGGATGCTCTGGTGGGGTCCCAGGGTGCAGTGCCTGGAGGTCTCTGGCCCCTTCAGCAGCAGCAGTGGATTGTGGGCATCATTCAGGTATTTTCCAAAATGTTCTGAACTATTTTCTGCTGCAGTCACTTCCAGCAGGTGTTTTTAAATGTGGTGACCGTTTGTTCTTTTTCCAGCCCTTGTTTTTCTCCCCTCTTCACCTGGTTTGAACACTGTTGCCACAGGGGAATGGATTTGGAGGGTTTGACCAGTGGCTGGAATTTTTTGCCTTTTATTTTTCACCTTTTCTTTTTTTTCAACAACTGCATTTTTAAATGGCATGTTTATAAGTATGGACCTCGTTTTCAAAACAAAGTGTGCCACTAACTTTGCAAGCAGCTGTTGCAAAAGAGAGCCCAGACTGGAGACCTTTTGCATCTGTATCTCTGACTGTGTCCCTGCAAAAGGGGTGTCAGCACAGAGGGTTCTGGGCTAGGTGCAGGAGGGACTTGTGACCCCCACAGGGCAGTAAACAGCTGTGTTTTAAACTCTTGGTTTATCCCAGTGTCCCCTCAAGCTCTTCCACCAGCTCAGGTATCCCCAGCACAACTCTTCCTCAAGGGAATCTGCACATTGTCCTGCAAAACAGACCCCATCCACCCCTGAATCCCTTCCCCTGCACCTGCTCCCCATGAGCACCAGCCTTGGGAAGGGGTGGCATTTACCAGCAAAACCAACATGTCTGTGGATATGTTTTCAGTGGCACTGTGTGCATCTGCTTTAGATTGCTTTAAATTACAGCAAGGGGCCAGCTATGTTTAAATGGACTCAGAGGTGAGACCAAAGAAATGAGGCTTAAAATTCAAAGCAATCCGACCTGCCCTGCCATGGCGTAATGGTCTGAGTAACGTGCTGGCCTGGAGCCATCTCCCTGGCTCCTGGGAGAGATGCTTTTAAAGCTCCTCACATGGGCAGCTCAAATGATGTACACATGGGGGAAAAGAAAATAGTGTTTAATTGAAACTCTGCACATGTATATATGTTTTTAGGATAAACAAAACAGATTGGGCAAATATTTACTTCTGCCCCCACTGCTACAAAGCAAACTTTCCCACAGCTTTTGACAGAGATAATCTGTTTTTTAGCCATGATGGTGAATTTGTAATGACAAGGTTTCATTCTGAATGTTTCAGGATTTCCTGATTGGTTCTCATGCAATTATTTTGATTAACAATGAGGTTTTCAGACCAACTTGAAAGGGTCTCAGAGCCTTAGGAATAACCTGGCTCTTGCTTATTCCTCTCACTGGGATTATTTTCTGCAGCTTTCTAGCACTGGAATCAAATTCTTTGGAAATCAAAGAAAACTACATCTTAAAAACATTTAATGTCTCCACCCCCTTCTGAGAAGGGTTTCTTTAAGTTTACAAAAATGCTTGTACCCATATAAAAAAAACCAAAAAAACATAGAAGTGCAATAAGAATGAAATCCCAATGCATTTTTTTAATGAAAAGATGTATATTTAATAAAAAGATGGATGCTTTAGGTGGTCATTTCTGTGAGAAGACAACATCTGAAAACAGAAGCTGAGAAGTATTCAGGGCATTTCTGATTAAAAAAGAAATGAGATCTCGTGCTAGAAACCTCTGGATGTTTCTCTTTCATTTATAAACATAGAAGGCAGCTTAAGGAATTAGGAAACATCTATTAGTGCTGTTTGCTCAGATTTCATTGTTCTGTTCTTATCGCTTAGATTTTTTATCCTTTTTTTAAGATGATGTGAAAACATCAGACTGGCTTTAGAGTGTGCATGCCAGCAGATCTCCTCAGCACTGCCTGTCTCTGTACTGCAGCCGATGGCATCTTTGTGCACATGGGAACAGCGCTCAGGAGTTCCCATTCCCAGCAGAAAATGCAATCAATGGCAAATATCCTTAAGAAAGAGTGATGTATAATGTGCTTGGACCCCGTGCATCCTGGGCAGGGTCCAAATCAGCGGGGACTGCACCTCCTTGAACTGTCCCCACAACGGTCCCCAGCGCACTGGGCTCCTGCTCCAGAAATAGGAGGCCTGGCTCCAGCTCCCACGAGATGCTTGGGGGTAACTCCCCCTCTCCATTTCCAGCTGGGGTGTCTGCAGCTGCCCTGCCCTGGGGGAGGGCAGGTCCCTCAATGTGGCCAGCGCGGCTCCAGTGCTGCCCATCCCGGCACCGCCAGCCCTCACTGAACCCCACTGGGGAAGATGGAAAGCTGAGGTCAACCAGGTGAGCCTAAACATTCATGATACAACACTGAGATGTCTGCTGGGACGTTCACCATGCATGTCCTAGATTAATTTGTCACCTTATAGTAATTTAAATGTGATAGTGGGTTTAAGCGTCATAGTGGCAGAACTCAGTGAGGATTGAGAAGAGTGATTTTGATACAAGCTGAAAAGCCTGTAAATGAAAAAAAAAAAAATCCCAGTTTTTGCTTTCTGTGAAAGTGAATCTTTCTGAGTTCAAGCAGTTACCCAACCAAACTGTCCCAGTTTAGCAAACACACCAGCTCAAGGTAAGTACGTGTAGCAGAGTATTTTCTTTCACACCGCCAAAAGTGGAAACATAAGCTGTGTGTCTGATGTCATCTCCATACAGATGGGTTTGAAACGCTGGCTCCGATCTGAAACATCATTACTTTCACAGTGGACTTTTTAAAACTCTATTATTGCTGCTAATATTATGTGTATGTATTTTAAAAGTAATTTCCCTGGACTCTAATAAAACGTTCTAACAGAGTTTTGTTCTCTAAACAATTTTAACCCGTGTTTCTCCTTTTGGGGAGTACTTTTGGCCCCCAGGCAACACAGAAGAAAAATTGCTGGCTAAGTAACACCAGATGCAGGAGAGACTGCTGGCCACTAGAGAGCTCCCAGATGAGAAGGCCTTTCAGGCTGAAATACAAATATGTTTTGTAATGAAAGCAGAAACCCTCTTTTACTTTAGGGCACAGGGATCAGCCGTGAAACACAGAAAGGCTTCTTGCTTGTGTTAAAGCAAGAGGCATCATTATCTGTAATTACATTTTTCATACTTGAAATCAAAAGTCCCAAAGCTACTCTCCCTCCAGAGCAAAGTTTGGAAAATTATCTGAAATGCTGGTTTTTGCAGATCTCAGGGATGAATGAAGAGCTGCTGCAGCCTGTCAATGAGAGTGTCTGCACAGGGATTGTGTGTCAGCCACCATCTTGTGCCAAAAATCTGGTGGAGCCTCAGGGCACCTGAGTGGAGCCCTGTGTCACCTGGAATTACAGCACTGTAGTCACAGCCTCCTGCTCTGGGGAAAAGGGGCAGGGGGCACCTCTCCCCTCCTTCTTTCTCACTGAGGCTCTTATTACTGGGGACAAAAGTCATCTTTTGCATAACTCACAGTGCCTGGGAGCAAAAGGGGGCTGGCTGTGGCATGCGCTGATGGTCCTTTGAGAATCACCTGGACAGGAAGAGAATCTGACAGGTGCACTCCCTCTGGAGGGGCTGGCTGAGGGCCATGTTATTTATATTGGGCTAAAATGCACTGGATTGGCTCAAGGGTCTCAGCAAAGCCCGTGCCTGGGGAGCTCACAAGTGAAGCCCAGCTCTGGGTGCAGGGTGGGACGTGCCGGCGTTGGAGCCGTGAGTTACAGGGGCCTTGTGCTGGTTGTTTGCTCTGAGCACTGTCACCAGTGATGAGAACCCATGTGGATTCCTGTGGATGCAAGGTCTGGTGCACTGGAAAGGACACAAGGTTTAGAAGGGGTTGGCAGCAGCTGGGCTCAGCATGGCGAGTGCCAGTGCAGTCAGGTCAGCGAGTGCTGTGCCCACGGGGCACTGCAACACTCTGGGACACTTCAGGCCTTTTAGAAAACCTCCAGTACAGCTTGGCCCTGCTGTCTTCCTGCCAGCTCACAAAATGCTCCTGTTCCTGCCACGTGTGGCCTTCCCTGTGACATCCTGCAGCCTGCCCACCTGGGCACATCCTCCTTCGGAGGAGGCAGGTAAGTTCACTCCTGTTCCTTCCTGTGACTGCCACCACAGCCAGGGAGACGGCAGCCCACGTGTGGCAGCGAGAGCAGGCTTTGTACTGAGCCATGATCTCATGCCTACAAGTGGTGTTTGAAGAAGCCTTGCACAGGGCCAGACTTAGTTTAGTTTCCTGGGGGTAGAAGCCTAAAAATTCCCATCTGCCAGCTTTGAACAGGCTGCAGGGGACAATGTGGTGGCTGAGGGTGAGAGGGAGCCCACAGCCATGAGTGGGGGACAGGACACAGCGCCTTGAAACACAGAAAGTTCTTCCATTGCTCAACAGCAGAGGAGTGCAAGAGGAACATGGAGGTCAGGGTTGACATCATCACATAGCCATTTTAGGCATCTTGCTGGAAATAGCAGTATTTTGAGTTCCTGGTGGCTGCCACTACTCTGTCCTATGCATTATGTTAGTACCCACATGTGGGGCTGGGGCTGGTGTGCAGGGAGCTGGAAACCCAGTGGGCTGTGAGGGCAAAGCAGAGGCACCTTCTTCCCTCTGCTCTTGCACAGGTATCTTGAGCTGGACCACAAAACCCCATCTCCATTGCCAGGAACACCTCTCTGATCAAAGCAAGGAGGGAGATGGGTGCTCAGGGATGGCATGACCAGGCTAGGGCTGGCTGGGGTGTCCTGGCAGCAGAGCTGTGGGCTGGGATGTTTTAGGGCCCTTTCCCTGTGTGCCCTTGCAGATCTGGGTTTCTCCTCTGCCAGAAGTGATTTCCACTCCCTTCAATTTCCCAGGGGCTTGGTGAGAAAGAGAAAAAAGTGCTGTCAAAGGTTTTCTCCTTCCCTTCCAAAGTGTAAGCCCCTGGGGTCCCCGGCAGGGATTTGGCAGCCACAGGAATGCGTGGGAATACAGGCGACTTCGGGACGGGGCTTAGGGGGTGTACGTTGTGAAGAGGAAGATCTCACCAAGGGCTTCTCTGCATCACACTCACCCCCAAGTCCCAGAGCAAAACTGCCCGTGCCGAGCCCCCACATCCTGGTTTCTCTCAGGTGCGTGTCCTCCTCAGCAGCCTGGGACAAGGGTGTCCTCAGCTTCCCTGGCGAGGGACGAGCGCAGCACTGCAGTGTTTGCTGATATTTTGCTTTCCAGGGCGTGAATGAGTTAAATTTTCAGATGGAAAGCGAACTGAAGATCAGACCGGCAGCCTGGTGACCTCCCGCTGCTGGGACAGCAGCAGCTCCCAGGCAAGGCCGGCAGTTCCATCCCTCCTCCATCGGCGCGCCGGCCGCGGGCAGCAGCGCACGGTAGGTGCGAGGGGCGGCGGGCCCGGGCGCCGTGCGGGACCTGCCCCGGCTCCGGCGGG